>CM053787.1:1046664001-1046954001 GCA_028749045.1 Cupressus sempervirens
AAAGGTTTAACCTTTTCAAATGAAATACTTAGTACATTTTAAAATGTGCATCAAGGAAAATATTGTTCTAACAAACTCCTCCTATTGTCCTCAAGGAAAATATTTGATCTCCTTCATAGATAAACTATTATATCTATATAGATAAATGTTAGAATCTCAAACATATGTAAAAATAGATATATTTGTCCATATGATAACACTTATATGTATTAAAATAGTGTGATATATAAAATAGATCAAAAAAAGTCACAATGATATCATTGTAATGCTGGAACGAAAGCCAAGAAATACCATACAATTATGTCTCACCGAATAACACCTATAAAATTCACGATGTGCTATCAATATCAATGTGAAATGAAAATTAGAAAACTATCCACTATGTTGTCAATATCAAAGAAACTATCCACTATCAAACACAACCGAATAATTGAAGACCATCATAAATAGTAACCATGTAACAATCAAAAAATGTCAACTAATCAGAATTGCAAATCATCAAACATAGACTATCCACCACAAGAAAAGTGTCAGACTATCAACTTATTAGAAATTGTCAAAATTGTCAAACACAAAAATATTTGAAGGAGATAGAGGTTCTCCCCCAATTTTGCATTAAGGACATGCATCACTAATAATTATTTTCAAGAGCATAGATGTCAATGTATAGGAGCAGAAACCTATACCAGACTCCCCCAATTTTAAAGAATCAATGCAAGAGGGATTGAGAGATAACTCCCAACCATGTGCAAAATTTCTCAAAACTATCATGAGCCAAAGGTTTAGTAAAAATATCAGCAATTTACCATTGAGTAGGAACATACTCCAACTGAAACTCATTATCAATGACTTTATCATGAAGAAAGTGAAGTCTCACAGCAACATGTTTTGTTTGAGAATGTATAATTGGATTTTTGCTAAGTTGGGTAACACTCATAATATCACATAAAAATGTAATAGGTTTTTTGACATGAGTTCCTAAATCAAACAATTGATCTAATCCATCTAGATTAATTGAGTATAACATGTTGTAGTAGCAAGAAATTTATGTTGGAGTTGATCAAATCCAACCCTGAAGATGCCCAAGATCACCTGCATGCGAAAACCTATCAAAGGGAAGTCAAGGAAGGAAGAGAGTGGAGCTAGGGAAAAACCCTACACGGACATGAGAGACAAAAAGTATGCAAAAACAATGAAATTTTATTTACAATGAGAATGTGTTGTTGTTGTTATGAAATACAATGAGGGAGAGACGACTTATAAAGGCCTCAAGGAATCTCCTAGAACAAGCTAGAAGACACTAGGAGATAAATGTGACAACTAAGCATACATCCACATGAGGTGGAAATTCCATGAACAAGGTAAGAGGATAAATATGACTTAGGAGAGAAAAAGCTCTCATATTGTCAAAAACTTATAACAAACTCCTAGGCCATAATAAATAAATGAAATGCATTTACCTAAGTAAGCTTAAGTAAATAGAATAAATAATTAATAAATTAATTATTTACTATAAAAACCCCCCTTAAGTGCAACTTAGGGAAATGCCTTAAGCTCACAAAACTAAGATGAAATGCAGAATGGGTCTCAGCAACGAGGCCATGTTAGGTACCCATGAACAATGCAAAGAAATGCAACCTCTGAAAATGGGGAAAGAGAGAAAACCACATGGGAAAAACCCTCCCCCAAAAAAGAGGTAAGAACCTAGTGAAGAACTGAAGAAGCCTCCAACTAGGAAATGTCCTTTAAAACAAGAACAAGGAGTGATCATGAAGAGCATCACTGAAGCAAGAAGAAGCCAAAAAAATTTTCCATCAAGAAGAAATTGTTGATTTGAAGAACCTCCATGGAAGAAGAAGGCACAAATCAAGCGTGGCTATATGATAGATGATCCATCTCACTGAAATGTATTGGTAGCCAACCACTATAATCGCCTTGTATATAGGATCAACCACTGAATACATAGCTCACACTAACAAACCATCAAACCAAGGATGCATTAAAACAATAGCATAACCCCCCCTTAATGTAGATGGGGTGTGATGATAGGAAACTATGAAGGTGGACCAAAGTCTCCTACAGACGAACCAAGAATGATGAGAGAGGGAAAAGAGGTACAAACAACCATAAAGACATAGTCAAACTGATGTTACATGGGGCTAATGTCATGGAAGGGACACTCACTTGACAAAGGAAGATGACACAAACATGGCAACTACTATCCTCCCATGGTGCTTTATAAAAATACTACATGTACAACTGACTCAAAACAATGTTCATGACCCCTGAAATGCAAGAGTGGCACTCTATTGCAGTATGATACATAAAAGTCCTTCAAAATGATAGCTACAATGATCAAAATTGAAAAAAAGCTGCAACAAAATAAAGTACAGCCTAAAACAAAAGAAACGATTCAAAGAAAATGATCCTCGAGCCTAAAACACTCAAGATATCCACCATATAGCAAAAATGCCAAAAATATGATAGAAAGAGCATGGGCCAAAATCTAAGAAAAATGACTAAATTTTTGAAAAGGTGATAGAACCATCTTTCCAAAAATATAAAGTCTTCAAAAAATTGACATGGGACGCAAAAGATATGCATGTCGGAGTCAAAAACACAACTTTAGACTTTAACTAAAAAAATAGGCAACAAAAGTGCATCAAAACCTGAAAATACCTACATCAATGTCTCTGTCTCAAAACCAGCTTTTCGACATTTCTTTTGAATCAAAAAAATACCTCTGTATGCTCAAGCTATGGCCAAAAAATTAAAAGTAGGTCCAAAATGACCTAGGAGGTGTGCAAGCAGGGATGATGATGCAGTGCTAATGTCATGCTAACATCAGCATTTCACTAGTTTAAAATTGACGGTCTACAGCCCATCATAGCAAAAATGGTGCCATGTGACATGCCACATGGAAAAATGGCTGGGGTGATGTGGCAGGTCCATGTGACCAAGTGGCAAGTGACTGTGCTATGACTACACAGGTGGGCCAAGAGCAAAGATTGGGCATTGCACTGGCAGACGGATGAGCGAAGGTGATGAAACCCAGAAGCGTCACTTGGAGAAGTGGTAGTCTGGCCAAGCGGTGGTCACCACAGAGCAGCTGCCCTGTAGTGGCTATGCTGCCAATGGTGACGGGCCTGGGTGGCATGCGGGTGGCCACCTAGTGGTTGCTGGGTGGTGCACATGAATTTTTTTTTTTTTAAATTTCCCAAAAATTGTCCATACAGTCCATACGACAGGGCCTAGACTAAAAAGTTTTTCCTCCCCGAGTTCTATCTCCAAAATTGAAAAGTTTTATATGGATCCTAGCTGAAAAATGCCTTCTGAATCCATTGGTAGTGTCCGTTTAGGCCCAATGTGCTCCAAAAAATTTCTCTACCCTTGATTTGAATTAAAAAGCACAAACAAACTAGGGTTTGTGTCTTTGAATCATAGCTTCAAAAAATTTCAACGAAGCAGTAGCAAGGAGGCTCTGATACCATGTTGGAGTTGATGAAATCCAACTCCAAAGATGCCCAAGATCACTTGCATGTGAAAACCTGTCAAAGGGAAGTCAAGGAAGGAAGAGCGTGGAGTTAGGGGAAAACCCTAAATGGACATGAGAGACAAGAAGTATGCAAAAATAATGAAATTGTATTTACAATGAGAATGTGTTGTTGTTATGAAATACAATGAGGGAGAGACAGCTTATAAAAGCCTCAAGGAATCTCCTAGAACAAGCTAGAAGATGCTAGGAGATAAGTGTGACAACTAAGCATACATCCACATGAGGTGGAAATTCCTCAAACAAGGTGAGAGGATAAGTATGACTTAGGAGAGAACAAACTCTTGTATTGTCAACAACTTCTAACAAACTCCTAGGCTACAATAAATAAATGAAATGCATTTACCTAAGTAAGCTTAAGTAAATAGAATAAATAATTAATAAATTAATTATTTACTCTAACAATTTAGACTCACAAGTAGATAGTGTAATACATTCATGTTTCTTGCTATGCCAGGAAACCAAATGGTCACCAAGAAAAAATGTAGCACCATTAGTGCTCTTTTTATCTTTAGAACCACCCAAATTTGCATTTGTATAAAGAAGAAGTGTGAAATTATCATTATGTAGATTTCATAAACCAAAATCAAGAGTACCTTGAATGTAGTTAAATATTTGATCAACAACATCAAGATGAGATTATTTTGGAGCAAATTGAAATCAAGAGATCATACAAGTTGCTTCCATTATATCAAGTCTAGATGTTTTAGGATACAACATACTATCAATCATGGATCTATATGAATTTTGATTGACCAAAGGTGAGTCATCTTCTTTAACCGATTTGCAACCCATTTCAATAGGTATGCCAACTAGTTTACAATTAGTCATGTTAAATTTCTTTAAACATTTCTTTAGCATATTTGGTTTGAGATGAGAATAATCCATGTTCAAGTTGTAATACTTGCAGGCCAAGAAAGAAGGTAAGTTCACCCAAAAGTCACATTTCAAATTCGGATTCCATAATATTGGAGAATTGTTTTGACAAATCATCATTTTTGGAACCAAATATTATATCATCCACATAAATTTCCACTGCTATAATGTCATCATTTACACCTTTAGTAAGATGTTTATCCAACCTAAAATACCAAGCTCTAGGAGCTTGTTTAAGACCATATAGTGTCTTTTTAACATGATACACATAATCCAATTTATCAAAAGATTTAAAACCTTCTAGTTGTTCCATATAGACTTCCTCTTCAAGATAGTCATTTAGGAATATTGTTTTAGTATCCATTTGATATACAATAAACTTTTTGTAACTAGCACATGGAAGAAAAATTCTAATAGATTCCATTCTTGCAACTAGTGCAAAGGTTTTACCAAAATCATGCCTTCGTAGTGGGCATAACCCTTATGTATAAAAGTCTAACTTTTTTCCTTACAACCTTCCCATCTTCATTCAACTTATTTTGAAACACCCATTTTCCTCCTATGACATTTTTGTCATTGGGTCTAGGAACAAGATCCCATGTTTTATTTTTCTTGATTTGATTAATTTCATCTTACATGGCATACAACCAAAAAGCATCTATAAGTGCTTCAATCATGGTTTTAGGTTCAAAATCTTATATAAAGCATAAGTGTTCTGCAATATGAGCATGCTTTGGAGAAATTGGAGAAATTGTTCAAAGAGCAATATGGAGATAATGCTAATGCAAGATTCATGTTGAATGAGTTCAACAACATCAAGAAGAATCCAAATGAGTCCACATTTGATTTCAATGTACGATTCTAGAAAGGTATGTACAGACTATTTCAAGTTATGAGGTTGAATGAAGATTTCTATCTCACAACATATTTCAATGCTTTTGATAGCAAAATGGCTTATCAATTGAGGGATAAGGATCCTAAGACTTTAAGGGATGCCTATAAAATTGTAGTAAATATAGAGAATAATAGGAAGGCATCTGGTAAACTGGGTAGGAGGGATGATCTGAAGCTTTTTAATCTGAAGAACAATAATAAAAGGGAGGGTGACAAAACTCCTATAGGAAAGAAGCCCGAAGAACCTACTATAGGCCAGGTTTTGGAATTGCTCAAGAAGATGAATCCAACTAATTTCAATAAGCCAAATGTTTCTTAAAGATCCCCTATGAATAATAATAGTTTCAATAGGTAGCCTAGAATGCAAAATTACCCTTACACCACTCAGTGGAAAGATGGTAAGCTAGTTCTCAACCAGACCCACAATGTGAAGGATAAAGGTACTCCAGATCCCCTGCAAAGGAACACTGCAAATATGAATGATCATGTACCATGGTGCATTATATGTCAATCACCTCATTCTACTGATTATTGTGTTGTTGCTCAGTCATTTTCCCAAAGTCAAGGAGTGCAACCTGAAGAAGAAACTGAAGAGAAAAGCCATGATGATATAAGTTGCAATATGATAAGCATGTGTGACGATTTGATAGATTCTGATTCAGAAGAGCCTAAAAATGGTATTACTAGCCAGAGAATTACTTACCATCTACATCATTAGCAAGTGCTTTCAGATGATGAAGGGTATGATACAGATAAGGTATGTAGTAAATTTTTTGATGTAGGTCTCACAAGCTTAAGAATGCCCTCCAAAGAGGAGATTGAAAAAATTATAGCAGAAATGATTTCACAAGTCCATAGTAACTACAACTTGAGAAATAAAGCAGTAAATAATGATGCAGGAAAGCCATCTAGTGTATTCATCAAAGATATCACTCATAAGATGAATGATCAAAAAAAGAAAGTCAATGTGGATGTGCCTAAGATCAAGGACAATAAGGGTAAGAAATGTGAACCAAAGAAGAAGGTTCAATTTTAGATAAGTGAAGCAACAAAACCAGTTGTGCAACCAAAGAAATCAGAACCTAATATTATAAAGAAAATAGTGGTGCCTACTGCTCAAAAGATTCCAACTCCAGGTACTCTTGTAAAACCCACTGTTGTTGAACCTGTTGATATGATATCTATGTTATCTCAGATTACTATAAAAGTTCCCTTGTCTAAACTTCTTAGAATTGAAGAGCATAAGAACAAGGCGTTGTCATGGTTGGGTGGAATAGGAAACAATAATATTGTTGTAGAGCAAACTGTGTCCCAAAAAACCCCATTAGTAATAGAGCATAGTGGTATCATATCCCAAATTCCTCAAATGTTTTTAGATGATTCCTCAATGGCATTTATAGAAGATATTGATCCTTTTTTCCTCCGTCTAATCATAAAAGGGAAGACATTAAAAAATTACATGATAGACTCAGGAGCTTCCAACACTATAATGCCTTTCAAAGTAATGGAAGCCATAGGTTTGAAGGTGGATACCAAGCAGGGCAGATGCAGAGGAATGGATGCTAGGGAAGTCCCAGTCATAAGTACCATAAATTCCTTACCATTCAAATTGGCTACATATCCTAAAGTAGAATTAACCATGTCTATCCTTGTGGTAGATATACCTCCACACTATGGAATGTTACTCTCTAGGAAATGGAGCGTTGCCATGGGAGGAAGCCTGCAATGTGATCTCACTTATGCCACTTTTCACATAGCGGACAAAGCTATTAGGGTAAATAGGGAGCCAAGGGTTAATCACATTTTAGGAGAAGAAATTGAAAAAGATACCACTTGTTTCCTAGATACTGGGATTAATGCTTTCAGGGCTGAATTAATTATTCAGGAAGTTGAAAATTTACATGCTATCATTGAACATGAAGTTGTATATTGCATGAACTCACCAAAATTATGGAAAATGTTCTTTGATGGGGCTAGTTCTAAAGAGGGTGCAGGGGCAGGTGTAGCTTTTGTGTCCCCTGAAAATAACACTTTTAGGTATTCATTCACTTCGAAGTTTTTCTGAACAAATAATATTGCAGAATATGAAGCATTGTTGCTAGGACTGAAAGTTGCCACACATCATAGAATTAAGAAATTATGTGTCATAGGGGATTATGAACTAATTATCTCTTAGATCAAAGGAACCTACTCATCCAAGAATAAGAGATTGAAGCAATATAGAAATGCAGTTTGGGATCAGATAGAATTATTTGATGCATTTGGGATCTCATGGAGGGATAGCACTCAAAATAAAATGGCTGATTTGTTAGCGAATGTAGCAATCAAGCCAAAAGAGATATCATTTGCAGGAATCTCTTAGATTGAGGTACAAAATAGACCTTCCATACCTGATAACATTGAAAATTTGTAGGTCTTTGAAGATGACAAAGATATTACAATTTTTTTGTTAAATGAAGACAAGTACCACAGTTAGCAAATGGATTGCAGTGAACTGATTGAAACCATAAATGGAAAGGAAACTATTTTTGGTCAAGAGATTATGCAATTGAAAAAAAATAAGGTGCCGAAGGGGTTAGTAGTCTTGGAAAATATTTTTGATAAATAGGACAGAGTAAAATCAGGAGTTAACGACCCCAAACCTCAAGAGTTAGAAGAGATAAACTTGGGTACTGATAAATTTCCCAAAAGGGTTTATATAGGCCAAAATCTACTTGTTAAAATAAGAAAAACATTGATTGACCTAATTAGAAAATACAGACATGTTTTTGCTTGGTCATATGATGACCTTAAGGCTTATAGGGAGGATCTGTTCTAGCATGTCATACCATTAAAAGACAATGTAAAACCTTTCAGGCAAAAATAGAGACCAATGAATCCTACCCTAGCCCCAAAAATGATAGAAGAGCTGATGAGACTAAGGGATGGCAAGATAATCAAACCAATCAGGCATTCTACCTGGGTTTCAAACTTGGTTCCTGTCAGGAAGAAGAATGGAGATAGTAGGCTATGCGTGGATTTTAGAAATTTAAACATTGCATCTCTAAAAGACAATTATGGGTTACCAAATATGGAAGCCATGTTGCAGTAAGTGACTGGCTCTAAGTTAATGTCAATGATGGATGGTTTCTCTGGATATAATCAAGTTGGAAAGTGAATAGTTCAAGACAGCCTTCAAAACCCCATGGGGAACATATGTATATGTGAGGATGCCATTTGGCCTGATTAATGCAGGAGCTACCTTCCAAAGAGTGATGGATGTAGCATTTCATGATTATATTGATAAATTTATGGTTTTGTACTAGGATGATCTTACAACATATTCTAATAAGGTTGAGGATCACTGCAAAAATTTGGAAAAAATCTTTATGAAAGCTCTAGAATATGGAGTTTCTTTAAACCCAAAGAAATGCACATTTGGGGTCACAGAAGGGAAACTACTAGGACATATAGTGTCTAAGGATGGGGTGAAAATAGACCCTGAGAGAGTAGTGGCTATTGACAAAGTCCCCAAGCCAAAAAATGTAAAAGGAATTCAATCTTTCTTTGGCCAATTTAATTTCCTTAGAAGATTTCTTACCAATTTTGCTGAGATTAGTAGACCTATATCAAAGATGTTCAAAAAGGGAGCCACTATAGATTGGAATGGTGAGCCTTCACAAGCATTCCAAGATATTAAAATTGCAATAAAAAATGCTCCAGTACTGAGAACCCCAGATTATTCAAAACTCATGCATATTTTTTCTTTCACATCCTTCCACACTGTGGCTACAGTCTTATTGCAGAAAAATCAAGAAGGATATGAGTAGCCTATTGCCTTTTTTAGTAAGTCACTGTAGCCTACTGAACTGAAGTATGAAATAAATGAAAAGAAAACATATGCTTTAGTAAAGGCTGTAAAAGCTTTTAGATGTTACCTGGTAGCTACCACTATTATCTCTTTTGTACCTAGTGCTACAATCAAGGATATATTTTCTCAACAGGAAGTATCAGGCAGGAGGTGTAGATGGATCAATAAAATCTATGAATTCAACATTGATATATAGATAAAAAAGTTAGTAAGGGGTCAAGATTTGGCCAAACTCATGGTTGAAGCTAATATAGAGGCTAATCAGATAAATCTAGTAAATGATGATCTCAGAGCTGACTTATGTGAAATGGACCAGTGTGATTGGTACACCAATGTCATGTATTACTTGCAACACATGGAAGCTCCTCCCCATTTTCCTGAAAAAGAAAAGAGGAATACTAAATTGCAAGCCATCAGGTATGTAATTTTCCAAAGCAACCTATGGTGGAGAAATTTTGAGGGAGTATTGTTGAAATGTGTTGATAAAGAAGATGGAAAAGAGGTTTTGAAAGAAATGCATGCTGGAGTGTGTGGGGGACACTATATGGCCCAAACTATTGCACATAAGATAATGAGGGCTGGATTTTGGTGGCCTTCCCTTTTCAAGGATGCCCAAGTTATGGTTAGGAAGTGTGACCCTTGTTAGAGGTTTTCTAGAAAACTAAAGTTCTCAAGAAATACTCCATTGAAGCCAGTGGAGATTCAAGCACCTTTTCAACAATGGGGTTTGGATTTCATAGGAGAGATTTTCCCCAAGTCTAGCACTGGCTATTCTTGGATTCTGGTGGCTACTGGCTACTTTAAAAAAAGGATAGAGGCTATCCCCAAAAGAAATGCAACAAGAAAAGTTCTCAATAATTTCCTACTAAATAATATTATTACTAGATTTGGCTGTCCATAGAAAATTGTAGCAGATAATGCTATGTGCTTCAGGTCTGAGGAATTCATTAAATTTTGTGATAAATATGGAGTAACAAGGTCATCATCTAATCCATATCATCCACAAGGGAATGGACAGGCTGAGTCCAAAAATAAGAGCCTGTTGAAGGTCATTAAGAGAACCTTGGATGATAATAAAAAGGAATGGGATTCCAAGTTATAGTTGGCAATATGGGCTGACAAAGTAACTGTAAAGAAAGCCATTGGTGTAGCTCCATTTGATTTAGTGTATGGAATTCAAGTCAGAATGCCTCAGAACAACCTGATGGGAATCTACAATTACTTCCAGTTGTATAATGAAGATACTACAGATGAAATGAAAGAAAGAATGGATGAATTAGTAGGACTGATAGGAACCAGAAGAGAAGCATCTCTAAAGAACCAAAAGTTGCAACTGCAAGTTAAGACACTCTATGATAAAATAACTGTAAGAAGAATGTTTGAAGATGGAGATTTAGTCTTAATGTGGAATGCCAGAATTGAGGATAAAGGAAAACATGGTAAATTTGATCCTTTTTGGTTAGGCCCATATCTAATTGAAAATACTTGGTGTGAAGATTCTTATATACTCAAAGATGTATTCGATAGTATTCTTGAATTGCTAGTTCGTGGCCAATTCTTGAAGAGGTATTTTTCTTGAAAAATACTTATTTTCTCCATGAACAGTAGTTTTAGGGTTTCCTTTTGTTTTTTACATTCTGTATATTCTGCAAGTCTCTGATAGTATCCTTGTGTAGTCTGGTTCCTTGTTTCTGTGTGTTGCTCAGTGTTGTCTGAAGAAGTTGTCATTTTTAGGAAGTATGTGGTCTGCTCTCCCATAGATTCTAAATTCTTGCATAGACTCAAGTAGTCTATCTTCCCAGGACAGAGCCACTGTTGGTCTAAATTTTTGTATAATAGGTTTCGTATTGCCCAGATAAAAAATTTTCAGATTGTGATCCCTTAATGGTGACTAGGTTTCCAACTAAGTTTGTTTTATTTTCTGGCTAGTCACTTTTTTCTTTTTAAGTTTTCCTTGGCACAAAAATTCTTTTAAAAAAAGGGGGGGAAGGGGGTTAAGCAAATGATCTTTATTCACCTTTATTTAAATCATTGTCTTAATACTTGTGAAAATGTTTTACCTCACCGTCAGATTTCTTTTAAATCTATGGTTGTCATTGATTCGCTAAAGAAAAATACTCAAGATATATGTGTAGTGAATTAGCGACATGATGACACATGTCCATGGTCATCGGGGATAATAAATTTGGCATCCAAATAACTCTGGCAAGTCACTAAGTCTTTATCAAAATATACAAGCGAGTTACCGGTAGCGACATAGTGAGGACATAATCATCACCAAAAGTGGCATTCTTTTATGACCAAAAATGATTTGGAAAGTCCCAAAAAAAATTTGTGCAGGCTGTGCTACTTTTCTTGACGTCTATTTTCCAGTGGGTCGTTGCATAGCTAGCTGGGTATTTTTGTGTTTTTCCGGTAGTGACATAAGGACTGACCCTAAAGTCAAAAACACTGTAGAACCTAAGATAGAGAATGATTAAAATGTATATATGTATGCTAGCACACTGCACTAGCTTAGCAACAGCAATTCCGTAGACCCACTTCCCAAGAATGTAATACAAGGATTTTTGACCGTGAGATTGGGCCAAGATCAAGGGTTGTTGTTAGCTTGCTATAAAGAAGTGCTCAGAAGTTAAGCATGGTGAGTTAGTGA
Organism: Cupressus sempervirens; assembly: GCA_028749045.1. Classification (NCBI taxonomy): domain Eukaryota; kingdom Viridiplantae; phylum Streptophyta; class Pinopsida; order Cupressales; family Cupressaceae; genus Cupressus; species Cupressus sempervirens. Next base: position 1,046,675,828 of record CM053787.1, read on the forward strand.
GTGATGGCCCACCATTGATTCCTTGAAAAGTCATTTCAAATGTCTGCCAAATGGTTGACATAAGATCAAATGTTATCGCTAGCTCGCCATGGAAAGATACTCAAGGTATAAGTATAGCAAGTTAGCGATGTGATGACACGTGTTCGTGGTCATCCGTAGGCCCAATTTGAAGTGCCAGCATTAAAGGAAAGGTGCAGGTGGAGCTATTCTATTGGTTTTATTGCAAATATGTTAATAAGAAAATGAGTCAGCTTAGTTGTCATTACCAGATCGCAAGATTATCTAAGAATCGAGGACGCATTTTTAAAAAAAGGGGAAGTGTGGTGACATTATGTCCCACGCATTTATGATGAATGGAGACTTCGTGTGTGAGAAAAAAGAAGAGTATCATCTGTAAGATTTTATTTTATTATTCATTATAGTCCACTCCAGAAAAGACTTCATTTTCTCTAAGCATAAGCACCCATCGATCAAGTTGTGATTAAGCATTGGTGAAGACGTGAAAACAATTCCATATCTATTTGAAAGCAGTTGTAGAAGTTCAAAGGAGGATAATTTTGGTAAATCAAGTAAGTACTTGATCATAACCTCTGTAACATTCCAATTCCCATTATTACAATCAAGATGCCTCCTAAGAAATCATTCTCTAGGCAAGTTAACTATATGAATAGGAATGTCCACGATGATTTCTTAGAGTTACTCCCAGGATCCACTACAGAGTCTGCATAGGTCAAAAGATTAATTTCATTAAATCCTAGGATTAAAATTGTTGATGGCTTATATGACAAGGGGAACTGGGTAAGGGATGCAGTAACCAATCAGACTGGCCTTGTTCTGTTTAAAAGGTGGTTTTTAGAGAGGAATCTGTTTGCCCCTCATGCTAATATATGGAATTTTGACTTGGGAAAGTTAGTAGTTCCTAGTGTTTTCATGGACTATGACTTGCTAGAAGACATTGCCAAGAACTATGACCAAGCCATTAGGGTTGTGAGAAGAAATGATGGTGTGCCTCTAGTGTCAATTAGCCCTGAAGAAATTAGAGAGGTTTTTCACTTAGAACCATTATCAGATTTCCACGTGCCAATCAATTTGCTGTAATTAGAAAAGGAATACAAAGCAAAGAGAGATATAATTAGGGGAGGTGCATTAAGGGAAAACATTGGTACCATAGGAACTTTTCCAGTAATAACGGAAGCCTCTAAAGAACCTTTTAAGAAGAGCCTTTTCACTTCCCGAGCTTAAGAGATATACAAGACCCTGTGCCGTGTTCTTGGTGAAGATGAGTAGGATTTCATGCCCATTGACCTTATGTATATGATGATTCAAATTGCCTCTTTTAGTGTAGATGTCATTTTTTCTTTTGCCTCCTTTCTAGCTAAAGAAATTCACATTGGTTTGGTTGGAATTGAGAGATGTAAGGTGGAGAAAACTTTTCGCCACTATTCCTTATTAATGCATATGTTCTTGTTCAAAGGGGTAACATATTTTGGTAATGAGATGAAATTAAAGAGAGAGGAAAATGGGGAAACACTACCAGTCCAGTTGTGGAGTGCAGATATGACTTGGGATGCAAATAAAGCCAATTTTGTCAAATTTGATAGATATTTTGCTTCTAAATTGAGATGTCTATTTTTGAGTGATAATCCCAAGATCCCTAAAGTATTGATGAATCTCATTAGTCTATGGATAGCGCCCATAATTTGAAAGTTTCACACAATTGGGGAGATATTATTCCTTACCCTGTTTCTATAGTTTTTAGAATTTATGGTTTTAAAGGGAGTCCTCACATCTTGCTTTAAAAGTGCCCCTAAAGGTAGGAATGGAAAAAATCTTATGGCAACTAGGAGGAGTAGAGGAGATGTTCTTGTCAAAAAGGCAACTAGGGTCAATTTTCCCTACTTGCACAGTGGCCCATCAATTTGTGATTACTAAAGGAGGATGGCTCTTTTTGTACAAAATTTTGGATCAGTATATGATGGTTGTCTCCCACCCTCGTTTTATTGACTTTGAGAGATCTTTCAATCAGGCTCTAAGGCATAGGATCAAGCTAGGACTGGTAAGGCATGATTCATATTACCCAGAAGACATTATAAGAAATGAATTTTCTTTACAAGATCAAGAAACTAAAAAAGAAAAATGGAGAGTTTACTCCTGGGTCCTAGAATTTATTCATTGTTTTGATCAGAATTATAGTCCTTTAGACAATGCCAATACAGAGGCTGACAGAATAAATAAGCTCATAAATAACTTCCCTACAATAATGGAAACCATTAATGAGAAGAAACAATTTTTTATTAATTCTTCTCCTGATAAGGCCAGAGAAGTTATGAAGAGGTTATTTTTCACTCGTAATGTAGGGGTTGGTCAAATAATTGTACAAAAAAAACTTGGTTACACTATAATTCAGAATAAAAGGGCTCCTATAGATTAGGGAAAACAAATAATAGGATCCACTAGCATAGCTCTAGAGGAGAGACCTGATGAGCCTAGCCTAAAGAGGCAGAAGGTAATAAGAGAAGGGAGACCTCCAACTGAGGAATATTCACCACCCAATCTCCTCTGAGAATTGGAGAAGAGCAGCTCATAGTTGAGCAAGTTAAAGAAATTGGATCAGAGGGAGGTTTTTTTATTAACTAAGTAGAATTGGATGAAGGTAACCCTCTAGAGCCTCCTCTCCCAAGTTTGGATCTAACAAGAGCTAATTATAGAGGCAGGGAATTGGGCCTTGTATTAGAACAAGCAAGTCATCAATTTTAGACTGATGACAATTTTGTAAAATGAAGAGCTTTTCAGCAATTTGCATGGAGGACAAACATGAACATCTTTGAGGAGAAATGTAAAAGGATGAAGATAGAGCATCCAAAAATGGATGAAACTTCCATACAAAACTAGATTAAAGAAGAAATGATGAAGGAATTCCAAAACATTACTCCTGAAGATAAACTAAGAAAAGCTCTTACAAATCTGGGAGACAAAGTTGAATGGCCACTAATCCATCATCAATTGGTCAGGGGATTAATATTTGGGAGGAGTTAAAAGCAAATGATGAGGCTCTAAGGCCTATTGTGAATAAATGGGTAAGAAGGGAAAAATCAGTAACCATTTTGGGTTTATCTATTATAGATCATTCTCATGATCAGATTGAAAAAATCTTTGATATTGTTTCTGACCTTGCTGACTTTGATAGTAAAAGAATACATTTACAGAAGATAACAATAAGCCACTTAGACAAATATAAGAGTCAAAATTTCAAATTATTTCCTCATTCCCTAGAGCAGAAAAATATTTTAAAAAACAAAGAGGAATGGGCAAAAGAACTTGATTATGCATTTTGTTTAAGAATGAATCAAGTAGTAAATGAAACTGGGCATGCATGGTGGCCACAACAAAAGAAGAGATGGTGAAAGAAAAAATATTCTTTGATTCTTTAAAAAAAGATTTCATTGATATTAATAATGTGGCTGATTATGTAATAAAAAAATAGAAGGATATTTTGTATTTCAATTGGCCAGATCAAGCATTATTTGATAGGTGGATGGCAGAAATGGCTTCTAGTGAACAATTGGATGCAGATGAAAGTGACAGTGATGATGTGCAGGATGAGGAAGTCCAAATCATTGATACTATCATTTATCAAATCCAATAAGAAGAAGAAGACAAGAAAAACCTGTCATTTTTAGTTACAAACCCGGGACCACATGATGCTGATACGGCTAGAGAAAAGGACAAGATAGAAGTTGTTCCTACCACCCAAGATAAAGATGAAGAAAGCCTACAGGTGGAAGTTAATGTGCCATCATCAGAACAAGTTTCATCATTGGCTAATTTGGCAGTTACTTATGCTAGGAAAATAGATCAATAACCAATAAACAGCACTAGAACGTATAACAGAAGCTGACTCACTTAAAAGAATGTATTGATCTAGATATCTTTTGTTACCCACATTTTGTCATTTTGTGGTAGATGTATGTAAATATTCTTTGTAAAGGACACTTGTCACTTTCTTTTAGCCTAAAGCTTGTTGCATTTCACACTATTTAAGTGAGATTCCAAGGCAAAAGAAGGGTCTAAATTTTATTTTCCTAAGTAATATGCTTAGTCTATTTTTGTTCCAAATTTTGAAAGCAAGTTTATGATGTATTTTCTCTATCAATTCTCTGAGAATACATGTATATAGAATGAGTTGTGTTTCTTTCTAAAGGTCATTCTGAGTCTATTGTAAATGATATACCATTTTCAAAGAAAATTAATACAAATTGTGAACTGTCCCCATATCAGTTCCTTCTGAATCTTGTCTCCTTCCAATTACTCAGTTGTCTTGATATTGTATAAGTAAAGGCTTGTGCAATTGAATGCAATCTAGTTAGGTTGTATATCTATTTATCACTACTGTTAAATCAATGGATTAAATAAAAGCTTTGATGAATGTGATAAGGTTTCTTTAGTAGTGGAATGGGTTTTGAATGATGAATTCTGATAAGAATGCTGATAGAATTTATTTTAAGGCAACAAACTAGATCTGAGAACTTGCTATAGACTCTGAACCCCAATGGATTAGGCACTGATCAAATTGATTCAGCTGAAAGAGAAATATATCATAAATGATTATCAAAATGCAGCATCAAATCAAATTTTACTTTTATTTCTTGTAGATCTTCAAATCTGGCCAGCACTTGTCTGCATGGAATGTTTTAGCTTCATTTAGCCACTATTGTTAAGAACATCTGCAGATCTATAGAAGAATTTGTAGCCATATCTGTTTTATGGGATGTGTTTATCAAGTTAGTAAGAATTATGTATATGTTTGAGGATTTTGAAATGAGAATCAAAATGAAACTAAGAATAATCCTCATACAGTTGTTCTAGTTTTGAATCATCCCTAGGTATACCCACCCTAGTTTTGCAAAGCCAAAAGAGTAGAAAACCACCTTTGGTTTTGTAGAAGTTGGATCCAAATGTTTTACACATGCAATTGTTAACAAGAATTGGCTAACCTTTAGATTGTATGAGTATTATCATCTTGTTATTAAGCATTTTTTTGCTTAGTAGTTTTAGTGCATTTTAAAACACCAACAAAATGGCGACTCTGCTGGGGAGTTGTCCAACACATCTATAAGAAAGTAATACAGTTTCTTTGGTCCTGCTGTGTACGTGTGTCTCATGTTATCTAAGTTTTGCCCATGGTTATAAGGGAATTTTTTAGTGACAAACCTTGAGAATTTAAAGAAGATAAAGCCCAAGTACTGTAGCTACACATTGATGTATCCAACTTATCCAAGTGTCTTATCTAACAAGCAAGAGTTGCAGTCTTGTGACATCAATGATTGGTCTATCTATGCTAGATATTTTTGTTTCTACTTGTGTATTGTTTTCCTTGAGTCAGCAATAAGTGTCATTACATATTTTCCCAAAATAGGATGGAAACTCAGTCAAGGTTTTGAAGCTAGTGCTTATTGTAACAAAAGGTGAATATGGCTGACAAGAGAAAGAACACAAGAGCTTACATTAGAGCCAATCCCGATGTATTAATGTATACTGATCTACCCCAAGGTGGTAGGAAGAACCAAAATAAGAAGAAGATAGATCCAAATCCTAGTTGGAAACCCAAAGGTAATGCATCCGTCAATTCCCAGTATGAACCAGTAGTAGGGAGAGAGTCTTCTTCACTTAGTTCTGAATCTGAAACTACAAGACTCTTAGGAGATATTTTTAGTACTCCATTACCAGATAAGAGAGTCTTTAAAGACAAAGAAGTGTCTACAATAGGAGTTACTTCATCAAGGCTAGATCCTATAGCAGATATGAACTATAGGCTAGGATTCAAGAGTTCATTTGATAATCCTTTTAATCCCAAAGTAGCCCCATATGTAGAGCCAAATCTTATAGATCTGGATGACCCTATTGATTCAGAGGCAACTTCTACAGATCCTAAAGAAGTGCACTCTGAAATATTATTTTTGAAAAAATGGATTGCTGAGGAAGAAGATAAACACATTCATCTTGAAAAAGAAAAGGAGCAAGCCACTTTGGATGCCATAATAGAAAGGGATGCTTTGCTAAGAAGGATGGCTGCTTTGAAGGAGCAGAATAAAAAGTTAGAAGAAAATACCACAACTCTCCATACTAATGTATTTGGAGATGTAGACAATCTGAGAGCTAAAGTTCAAGAACAAGAGAAACACCTAAATCAAAGGCAACAACCAATTATTGCTCAATTCCAAGCCTATAAACTTGTTTAAGTGGATCCTGTAGAGCCCACTACAAAAGCTCTAGATAAAGGGAAAGGCAAGGCTGTAGGAATCCAAATAAATGAGCCTCAAGCTATACCAAGCAAACCCATACAACCCTCCATGTCAAAATTAGATCTAGATCTAGAGAGGGCTGGAAAAGAGAGGGAAGATCTTGCAAAAGAACTTGAGAAGGTTGAGAATGAAGCTCAAGCTACAGAAACTAGGAGAAAAATCCAATTCATAAAATCTTATTTTGCATTGGCTTCATGGCCCAATTTTTCTATCCCACTTGTAATTCCTACACTAGCTAGTGGTCAAATAATCTCAACTAAGGGAGTACCCCAATCTGCTCCTACCTTATCTTCCATTATTGGCACCCAAGTCCCATTTGTCCCACCTCAACAATCCAAGCTGCTCCTTTGAGTCAAGCTAATATAGCTAGTACCTCAAATATTCCTAGTTTCCAGAAGAAACCTATATACCTAGAAAAGAATAGACAAATATCATTTGCTGGTATTCCTGGTGCTCCACATCCCATATCATTTCATTTAAGAGATAAATTGGTTAAGTTCTTTGGGAATAATACTGTTACTAGTGAAGAACATTTGAGAATTTTCATTGATATGTTGAATGATTATGAAGTTGAACATGAAGATATGGTAATGAATTTTTTTGTGCATTCACTAACTAAGGATGCAAGGGATTGGTTTAGGAGGTTGCCTAATGATAGTATTACCTCATGGAATGATTTGGAGAAATTCTTCAAAGAGCAATATGGAGAAAATACTAATGCAGGATTCATGTTGAATGAGTTCAACAACATCAAGAAGAATCGAACTGAGTCCACATTTGATTTCAATGTAAGATTATAGAAAGGTATGTACAGACTATTTCAAGTTATGAGGTTGAATGAAGATGTCTGTCTCACAACATATTTTAATTCTTTTGATAGAAAAATGGCTTATCAATTGAGGGATAAGGATCCTAAGACTTTAAGCGATGCCTATAAAATTGCAGTAAATATAGAGAATAATAGGGAGGCATCTGGTAAATTGGGTAGGAGGGATGATTCAAAGCTTTTTAATCCTAAGAACAATAATAAAAGGGAGGGTGACAAAACTCCTATAGGAAAGAAGCCCAAAGAACCTACTATAGGCCAGGTTTTGGAATTTCTCAAGAAGATGAATCAACCTAATTTCAATAAGCCAAATGTTGCTGAAAGACCCCCTCTCAATAACAATAGTTTCAATTGGTAGCCTAGAATGCAAAATTACCCTTACACCAAACAATGGAAATATGGTAAGCTAGTTTCCAACCAGACCCACAATGTGAAGGATAAGGGTACTCCATATCCCCTACAAAGGAACACTGCAAATATGAATGATGATATACCATGGTGCATTATATGTCAATCACCTCATTCTGCTAATTATTGTACTATTTCTTAGTCATTTGCCCAAAGTCAAGGAGTGCAACCTGAAGAAAAAACTGAAGAGAAAAGTCATGATGATATAAGTTGCAATATGGTAAGCATGTGTGATGATTTGATAGATTTTGATTCAGAAGAGCCTGAAAATGATATTACTAGCCAGAGAATTGCTTACCATCTATATCATCATCAAGTGCTTTCAGATGATGAAGGGTATGATACAGATAAGGTATGTAGTAAAACGGAAATTATTTTACAAGTCCATAGTAACTACAACTTGAGAAATAAAGCAGTAAATAATGATGCAGGAAAGCCATCCAGTGTACTCATCAAAGATATCACTCATTAGATGAATGATCAAAACAAAAAAGTCAATGTTGATGTGCCTAAGATGAAGGACAATAAGGGTAAGAAATGGGAACCAAAGAAGAAGGTTCAATTTCAAATAAGTGAAGCAACAAAGCTAGTTGTGCAACTAAAGAAATCAAAACTTGATACTATCAAGCAAATAGTGGTGCCTACAGCTCAAAAGATTCCAACTCCAAGTACTAATTTAAAAACCCACTATTGTTGAGCCTATTGATATGATATCTATGTTATCTCAAATTACTGTAAAAGTGCCCTTGTCTAAACTTCTTAGAATTGAAGAGCATAAGAACAAGGCTTTGTCATGATTGGGTGGAATAGGAAACAATAATATTGTTGTAGAGCAAACTGTATCCCAAGAAACCCCATTAGTAATAGAGGATAGTGGTATCATATCCCAGATTCCTCAAATGTTTTTAGATGATTCCTCAATGGCATTTATAAAAGATATTGATCCTTTTTTCCTCAGTCTAATCATAAAAGGGAAGACCTTAAAAAATTGCATGATAGACTCAGGAGCTTCCAACACTATAATGCCTTTCAAAGTAATGGAAGCCTTAGGTTTCAAGGTCAATACCAAGTAGGGCAGATGCAGAGGAATGGATGCTAGGGAAGTCTCAGTCATACGTACCATAAATGCCTTACCATTCAAATTGGCTACATATCCTGAAGTAGAATTAACCATGTATGTCCTTGTGGTAGATATACCTCCACACTATGGAATGTTACTCTCCACGAAATGGAGTCCTACCATGTGGGGAAGCCTACAATGTGATCTCACTTATGCCACTTTTCACATAGGGGACAAAGTTGTCAGGGTAAATAGGGAGCCAAGGGTTAATCACATTTTAGGAGAAGAAATTGACAAAGATACCACGTCTTTCCTAGATACTAGAATTAATGCTTTCAGGGCTGAATTAATTATTCAGGAAGTTGAAAATTTCCCTGCTATCATTGAACATGAAGTTGAATGTTGCATGAACTCACCAAAATTATGGACAATGCTCTTTGATGGGGCTAGTTCTAAAGAGGGTGTAGGGGAAGGTGTAGTTTTTTTGTCCCCTGAAAATAACACTTTTAGGTATTCATTCACTTTGAATTTTTCCTGCACAAATAATATTGCAGAATATGAAGCATTGTTGCTAGGACTGAAAGTTGCCACACATCATAGAATTAAGAAATTATGTGTCATAGGGGATTCTGAACTAATTATCTCTCAGATCAAAGGAACCTACTCATCCAAGAATAAGAGATTGAAGCAATATAGAAATGCAATTTGGGATCAGATAGAATTCTTTGATTCATTTGGGATCTCATGGAGAGATAGACCTTCCATACCTGATAACGTTGAAAATTGGCAGGTCTTTGAAGATGACAAAGATATTACAATTTTTTTGTTAAATGAAGACAAGTACCATGGTCAGGAAATGGATTGCAGTGAACTGATTGAAACCATAAATGGAGAGGAAACCATTTTTGGTCAAGAGATTATGTAATTGAAAACAAATAAGGTGTCGAAGGGGTTAGTCCTCTTGGAAAATCTTTTTGATAACAAGGACAGAGTAAAATTAGGAGTTAACGACCCCAAACCTTAGGAGTTAGAAGAGATAAACTTGGGTACTGATGAAGTTCCCAAAAGGGTTTATATCAGCCAAAATCTGCTTGTTAAAATTAGGAAAATATTGATTGACCTACTTAGAAAATACAGACATGTTTTTGCTTGGTCATATGATGACCTTAAGGCTTATAGGGAGGATCTGTTCCAGCATGTCATACCATTAAAAGAAAATGTAAAACCTTTCAGGCAAAAATAGAGACTAGTGAATCCTACCCTGGCCCCAAAAATGCAAGAAGACCTGATGAAACTAAGGGATGGCAGGATAATCAAACCAATCAGGCATTCTACCTAGGTTTCAAACTTGGTACCTGTCAGGAAGAAGAATAGAGATATTAGGCTATCCATGGATTTTAGAAATTTAAACATTGCATCTCTGAAAGACAATTATGGGTTATCAAATCTGGAAGCCATGTTGTAGCAAGTGACTGGCTCTGAGTTAATGTCAATGATCGATGGTTTCTCTAGATATAATCAAGTTCTAGTAAAGGAAAGTGAACAGTTCAAGACAACCTTCACAACCCTATGGGGAACATATGTATATGTGAGGATGCCATTTGGCCTGATTAATGTAGGAGCTACCTTCCAAAGAGCCATGGATGTAGCATTTCATGATTATATTGATAAATTTATGGTTGTATACTAGGATGATCTTACAACATATTCTAGTAAGGCTGAGGATCACTGCAAACATTTGGAAAAACTCTTTATCAAAGCTCTGGAATATGGAGTTTCTTTAAACCCAAAGAAATACATATTTGGGGTCACAGAAGGAAAACTACTAGGACATATAGTGTCTAAGGATGTGGTGAAAATAGACCCTGAGAGAGTAGCAGCTATTGACCAAGTCCCCAAGCCAAAAAATGTAAAAGGAATTCAATCTTTCTTTGGCCAAGTTAATTTCCTTAGAAGATTTTTTACCAATTTTGCTAAGATCGGTACACCTATCTTAAAGATGCTTAAAAAGGGAGCCACTATAGATTTGAATGGTGAGGGTCCACAAGCATTCCAGGATATTAAAATTGCAATAAAAAATGTTCCAGTACGAAGAACCCCAGATTATTCAATACCCATGCATATTTTTTTCTTTTGCATCCTTCCACACTGTGGCTGTAGTCTTATTGCAGAAAAATAAAGAAGGATATGAGCATCCTATTGCCTTTTTTAGTAAGTCACTAGAGCCTGTTGAACTGAAGTATGAAATAAATGAAAAGTAAGCATATGCTTTAGTAAAGGCTGTAAAAGATTTTAGATTTTACCTGGTAGCTGCTAATATTATTGCTTTTGTATCTAATGCTACAGTCAAGGATATATTTTCTCAACAGGAAGTATTAGGCACGAGGTGTAGATGGATCAATAGAATCCAAGATTTATACATTGATATATAGATAAAAAAGTTAGTAAGGGGTCAAGGTTTGGCCAAACTCATGGCTGAAGCTAATCTAGAGGCTAATCAAATAAATCTTGTAAATGATGATCTCAGAGCTGACTTATGTGACATGGACCAGTGTGATTGGTACACCAATGTCATATATTACTTGCAACACATGGAAGCTCCTCCCCATTTGCCTAAAAATGAAAAGAGGAATACTAAATTTCAAGCCATTAGGTATGTAATTGTCCAAAGCAACCTATGGTTGAGAAATTTTGAGGGAGTATTGTTGAAATGTGTTGATAAAGAAAAGGCAAAAGAGGTTTTGAAAGAAATGCATGGTGGAGTGTGTGGGGGACACTACATGGCTAAAAATACTGCACATAAGATAATGAGGGTTGGATTTTTGTGGCCTTCCCTTTTCAAGGATGCCCAAGTTATGGTTAGGAAGTGTGAGCCTTGTTAGAGGTTTGCTGGAAAACTAAAGTCCTCAGGAAATACTCCATTGAAACCAGTGGAGATTCAAGCACCTTTTCAACAATGGGGTCTAGATTTCATAGGAGAGATTTTCCCCAAGTGTAGCACTGGCTATTCTTGGATTCTGGTGGCTACTGACTACTTTACAAAATGGGTAGATGCTATCCCCACAAGAAATACAACAAGTAAAGTTGTCAATAATTTCCTACTAAATAATATTATTTCTAGATTTGGTTGTCCATAGAAAATTGTAACAGATAATGCTATGTGCTTTAGGTCTGAGGAATTCATTAAATTTGTGATAAATGTGGAATAACAAGGTCATCATCTATTCCATATCATCCACAAGGGAATGGACAGGCTGAGTCCACAAATAAGAGCCTATTGAAGGTCATTAAGAGAACCTTGGATGATAATAAAAAGGCCTGGGATTCCAAGTTATAGTTGGCAATATGGGCTGACAGAGTAATTGTAAAGAAAGCCATTGGTGTAGCTCCATTTGATTTAATGTATGGAATTCAAGCTAGAATGCCTCAGAACAACTTGATGGGACTCTACAATTACATCCACTTGTATGATGAAGATACTATAGATGAAATGCAAGAAAGAATGGATGAATTGGTAGGACTGACAGAAACCAAAAGAGAAGCATCTCTAAAGAATCAAAAGTTGCAATTGCAAGGTAAGAAACTCTATGATAAAAGAACTATAAGCAGAAAGTTTGAAGATGGAGATTTAGTCTTAATGTGGAATGCCAGAATTGAGCATAAAGGAAAACATGGAAAATTTGATCCTATTTGTTTAGGCCCATATCTAATTGAAAATACTTGGGGTGAAGATTCTTATATACTCAAAGATGTATTCGATAGTATTCTTGAATTGCTAGTTCATGGACAATTCTTGAAGAGGTATTTTTCTTCAAAAATACTTATTTTCTCCATGAATAGTAGTTTTAGGGTTTCCTATTGTTTTGTACATTTTGTATATTCTGTAAGTCTCTGATAGTATCCTTGTGCAGTCTGGTTCCTTGTTTCTGTGTGTTGCTCAGTGTTGTCTGAAGAAGTTGTCATTTTTACGAATTATGTGGTTAGCTCTCCCATAGATTTTTAATTCTTGCATAGACTCAAGTAGTCTATCATCCCCGGACAGAGCCACTGTTGGTCTGAATTTTTGTATAATAGGTTTCGTATTGCCCAGATAAAAAATTTTCAGATTGTGATCCCTTAATGGTGACTAGGTTTCCAACTAAGTTTGTGTTATTTTTTGGCTACTCCCTTTTTTCTTTTTAAATTTTCCTTGGTGTGAAAATTCTTTTTAAAAAAAGGGGGGAAGGGGTTTAAGAAAATGATCTTTATTCACCTTTGTTGAAATTGTTGTCTTAATCCTTGTGAAAATGTTTTACCTCACCGTCAGATTTCTTTTAAATCTACAATTGTCGTTGATTTGCTAAAGAAAAATATTCAAGATATATGTGTATCAAATTAGCGACATGATGACACGTGTCCATGGTCATCGGGGATAATAATTCTAGCGTCAAAATAACTCTAGCAAGTCGCTAAGTCGCTATCAAAATATAAAAGCTAGTTACCAGTAGCAACATAGTGAGGACACAATCCTTGCCAAAAGAGGCATTCTTTTATGACCATAAATGATTTGGAAAGTCCCAAAAAAAAATTGTGTAGGCTGTGCTACTTTTCCCAGTGTCTTTTTTCGAGTGGGTCGTTGCATCACTAGATGGGTATTTTTGTGTTTTGCTGGTAGCAACATAGCGACTGACCCTAAAGTCAAAAACACGACAGAACCTAAGATAGAGGATGATTAAAATATATATATGTATGCCAATGCATTGTGCCAACTCAGCAATAGGGGTACTGTGGACCCACTTCCTAGGAATGTAATACAAGGATTTTTGACCATGAGATTGGGCCAAGATCAAGGGTTGTCGTTAGCTTGCTATAAAGAAGTGCTCAAAAGTTAAGCATGGCGAGTTAGTGAGTGATGGCCCACCATTGATTCCTTGAAAAGTTGTTTCAAATGCCTGCTAGATGATTGACATAAGATCAAAGGTTATCGCTAGCTCTCCATGGAAAGATACTCGAGGTATAAGTATAGCGAGTTAGTTACGTGATGACACGTGTCTGTGGTAATCCGTAGGCCCAATCTAAAGTGCCAGCATTGAAGGAAAGGTGCAGGTGGAGCTGTTCTATGGGTTTGATTGCAAATATGTTAATAAGAAAATGAGCTAGCTTAGTTGTCATTACCAGATGGCAAGATTTTCCAAGAATCGACGGTGAATTTTTTTTAAAAATAGGAAGTGTGGTGACATTCTGTCCCATGCATTTATTATGAATAGAGACTTCGCATGTGAGAAAAAAGTAGAGTATAATCTATAAGATTTTCTTTTATTATTCATTACAGTCCACTCCAGTAAAGACTTCATTTTCTCTGAGCATAAGCACCCGTCGATAAAGTTGTGATTAAGGATTGGTGAAGACGCGAAAACAATTCCATATCTATTCGAAAGCAGTTCTAAAAGTTCAAAGGAGGATAATTTTGGTAAATCAAGTAAGAACTCGATCATAACCTCTGTAACATTCCAATTCCCATTATTACAATCAAGATGCCTCCTAAGAAATCATTCTCTGGGCAAGTTAACTATATGAATAGGAATGTCCATGATGATTTCTTAGAGTTACTCCAAGGATCCACTACAGAGTCTGCACAGGTCAAAAGATTAATTTCATTAAATCCTAGGCTTAAAATTGCTGATGGCTTATATGATAAGGGGAACTAGGTAAGGGATGCAGTAACCAATTAGACTGGCCTTGTTCTTTTTAAAAAGTGGTTTTTAGAGAGGAATTTATTTGCCCCTCACCCTAATATATGGAATTTTGACTTGGGAAATTTAGTAGTTCCTAGTGTTTTCATGGACTACGACTTGCTAGAAGACATTGCCAAGAACTATGACCAAGCCATTAGGGTTGTGAGAAGAAATGATGGTGTGCCTCTAGTGTCAATTAGCCCTGAAGAAATTAGAGAGGTTTTTCACTTAGAACCATTATCAGATTTCCATGTGCCAATCAATTTGCTAGAATTGGAAAAAGAATAGAAAGCAAAGAGAGATATAATTAGGGGAGGTTCACTAAGGACACAATTGGTACCATAGGAACTATGCCAGTAATAACGAAAACATCTAAAGAACCTTTTAAGAAGAGCCTTTTCACTTCTCGAGCTGTAGAGATATACAGGACCCTGTGCCATGTTCTTGGTGAAGATGAACAAGATTTCATGCCCATTAACATTATGTATATGATGATTCAAATTGCCTCTTTTGGTGTAGATGTCATTTTTGATTTTGCCTCCTTTCTAGCTAAAGAAATTCACATTGGTTTGGTTTGAATTGTGAGAGGTAAGGTGGAGAAAACTTTTGGCCACTATTCCTTATGAATGCATATGTTCTTGTTCAAAGAGGTAACATATTTTGGTAATGAGATGAAATTGAAGAGAGAGGAAAATGGGGAAACACTGACAGTCCAGTTGCGGAGTGCAAATATGACTTGGGATGCAAATAAAGCCAGTTTTGTCAGATTTGATAGATATTTTGCTTCTAAATTGAGATGTCTATTTTTGAGTGATAATCCCAGGATCCATAAAGTATTGATGAATCTCATTAGACCTATGGATAGCCCCCATAATTTGAAAGTTTCACACAATTGGGGAGATATTATTCCTTACCCTATTTCTACAATTTTCACAATTTATGGTTATAAAGGGAGTCCTCACATCTTGCCTTACCAAGTGCCCCTAAAGGTAGGAATGGTAGAAATCTTATGGCAACTAGGAGGAGTAGAGGAGATGTTCTTGTCAAAAAGGCAACTAGGGTCGATTTTCCCTACCTACATAGTGGCCCATCAGTTTGTGATTACTAAAGGAGGATGGCTCTTTTTGTACAAAATTTTGGATCGGTATATGATGGATGTCTCCCACCCCCATTTTTGTGATTCTAAGGGACTTTTCAATTAGGCTCTGAGGCATAGGATCAAGCTGGGACCGGTAAAGCATGATTTATATTACCCAAAAGACATTATAAGAAATGAATTTTTTTGACAAGAACAAGAAACTAAAAAAGAAAAATGGAGAGTTTACTCTTGGGTCCTAGAATTTATTCATTGTTTTGATTAGAATTATAGTCCTTTAGACACTGCTAATACAGAGGCTAACAGAATAAACAAGCTCATAAATAACTTCCTTGTAATAATGAAAACCATGAATGAGAAGAAACAATTTTTTATTAATTCTTCTATTGATAAGGCCAGAGAAGTTATGAAGAGGTTAATTTTCAATCCTAATATAGGGGTTGGTCAAATAATTGTACAGAAAAAACTTGGTTACACTATAATTTAGAATAAAAAGGCTCCTATAGATAAGGGCAAACAAATAATGGGATCCACTAGCATAGCTCTAAAGGAGAGACTTGATGAGCCTAGCCCAAAGAGGCAGAAGGTAATAAGAGAAGGGAGACCTCCAACTGAGGAATATCCACCCACCCAATCTCCTTTGAGAATTGGAGAAGAGCAACTCACAGGTGAGCAAGTTAAAGAAATTGGATCACAAGGAGGTGTTTTTATTACCCAAGAAAAATTGGATGAAGGTAACCCTCAAGAGCCTCCTCTCCCAAGTTTGGATCTAACAAAAGCTGATTATAGAGGCAGGGAATTGGACCCTGTATTAGAACAAGAAAGTCATCAATTTTTGACTGATGACGATTTTGTAAAATCAAGAGCTTTTCAACAATTTGCATGGAGGAAAAACACGAACATCTTTGAGGAGAAATGTAAAAGGATGAAGACAGAGCATCCAAAAATAAATGAAACTTCCATACAAAACTAGATTAAAGAAGAAATGATGAAGGAATTCTAGAACATTACTCCTAAAAAAGGAAGGAAAATGGTAAAGACCTCTAACATATTATTGTTTCCAAATTGGGATATTGCAGATGCTTTAATTTTCAATTCTATTTCAAGTAAATTGGAATTACAAGACCCTAATAAAAAGGATTTTTAAGGAACTGCATTTGTTGAGGATCAAGCTGCATTGGTTAGTTGGTTGTTGAAAAGAGGATCTAGAGCTACATCATCGCAACCAGATGACTCTAGAGTTATGGGCAACATACTTGTAAGAGGGGTTGTTGACACCTCCCATGTATAGGCACCCTATTGGAATGTGGATTCTTCCCAGTTTCTTTTGGCCACTGATAAGAAGGAGGAATAGTTCATGCTTGAATTATAGTGCAAGTATGAGACAGTGGTGGATGCATACAACAAAGAGGTAAAGATGAGGATTGAGCTTGAAAATAAGTTATTGGAACAATCCACTAGGCCTAGAATAACATACCCTCATCCCCCAATAGAACCTTTTAAGTCTACCCCCCTCATTGAAATGCCAGATACACCCCAAGGGTCATGATATTACACTACTAAGGATTTTTAAGAAGAAAAGGCTGAACTATGGGCCTTACATATAGAGTTGGAAGCTAAGTATGCAGATAAACTAAGAAAAGCTCTTACATATCTGGGAGACAAAGTTGAATGGCCACTAATCCATAATCAATTGGTCAAGGTGATTAACATTTGGGAGGAGTTAAAAGAAAATGATGAGGCTCTAAGGCCTATTGTGAACAAATGGGTAAGAAGGGAAAAATCATTAACCTTTTTGTGTTTATTTGTTATAGATAATTCTCATGATCAAATTGAAAAAATCTTTGATATTGTTTCTGACCTTGTTGACTTTGATAGTAAAAGGATACATTTACAGAAGATAACAATAAGCCACTTAGACAAATATAAGAGTCAAAATTTCAAATTATTTCTTCATGCCCTAGATAATAAAAATAATTTAAAAAGCAAAGAGGAATGGGTGAAAGAAATTGATGATGCATTCTATTTAAGAATGAATCAAGTAATAAATGAAACTGGGCATGCATGGTGGGCCACCACAACAGAAGAGATGGTGAAAGCCAAAATATTCTTTGGTTCTTTAAAATAGGATTCCATTGATATTAATAATGTGGCTGATTATGTAATAAAAATATAGAAGGATATTTTCCATTTCAATAGGCCATAAGATGCATTATTTGATAGGTGGATGGCGGAAATGGCTTCTATTGAACAATTGGATGTAGATGAAACTGACAGTGATGACGTGTAGGATGAGGAAGTCCAAATCACTGATACTATCATTTCTCAAACCCAATCAGAAGAAGAAGACAAGAAAAAATTGTCATTTTTAGTTACAAAATCGGGACCACAAGATGCTGATACGACTAGAGAAAAGGACAAGATAGAAGTTGTTCCTACCACCCAAGATAAATACAAAGAAAACCTACAGGTCAAAGTTAATGTGCCATCATCAGAAAAAGCTTCATCGTTGGCTAATTTGGCAGTTACTTATGCAGGGAAAATAGATCAATAACCAATAAGCAACACTAGAACGTATAACAAAAGTTACTCACTTAAAAGAATGTTTTGATCTAGATATCTTGTGTTACCCATATTTTGTCATTTTGTGGTAGGTGTATGTAAATATTCTTTGTAAATGACACTTGTCACTTTCTTTTAGCCTAAAGCTTGTTGCATCTCACACTATTTAAGTGAGATTCCAAGGCAAAAGAAGGGTTCAAATTCTATTTTCCTAAGTAATATGCTTAGTCTATTTTTGGTCCAAATTTTTAAAGCAAGTTCATGATGTATTTTCTCTATCAATTCTTTGACAATACATGAATATAGAATGAGTTGTGTTTCTTTTTGAAGGTTTTTCTGAGTCTATTGTAAATGATATACCATTTTCAAAGAAAATGAATACAAATTGTGAATTGTCCTAATATAAGTTCCTTTTGAATCTTGTCTCCTTCCAATTACTTGGTTGTCTTGATATTGTATAAGTAAAGGCTTGTGCAATTGAATGCAATCTAGTTAGGTTGTATATATATTTATCATTACTATTAATTCAATGGATTAAATAAAAGCTTTGATAATTGTGATAAGGTTTCTTTAGTGGTGGAAAGGGTTTTGAATAATGAATTATGATAAGAATTGCTAATAAAATTTGTTATAAGGCAACAAACTAGACCTGAGAACTTGCTATAGACTCTGAACCCCAATGGATTAGGCACTGACCAAATTGATTCAACTAGAAGAGAAATATATCATAAATGATTATCAAAATGCAGCATCAAATCAAATTTTACTTTTATTTCCTATAGATCTTCAAAGTTGGCCTGCACTTGTTTGCATGAAATATTTTAGCTTCAGTTAGCCACTATTGTTAAGAACATCTTCATATCTATAGAGGAATTCTTGGCCATATCTGTTTTATGGGATTTGTTTATCAAGTTAGTAAGAATTATGTATATGTTTGAGGATTTTAAAATGAGAATTAGAATGAAACTAAGAATAATTCTCATATAGTTGTTCCAATTTTGAATCATCCCTAGGTTTAGCCACCCTTGTTTTGTAGAGCCAAAAGAGTAGAAAACCACCTTTGGTTTTGTAGAAGTTGGATCCAAATGTTTTACACATGCAATTGTTAACAAGAACTGGCTGACCTTTAGATTGTATGAGTATTATCATCTTGGTATTAAGCATTTTGTTGCTTAGTAGTTTTAGTGCATTTTAAAACACCAACAAAATGACAACTCTGTTGGGGAGTTGTCCAACACATCTGTGAGAAAGTAATATAGTTTCTTTGGTCCTGCTATGTACATGTGTGTCATGTTATCTAAGTTTTGCCTGTGGTTATAAGGGAATATTTTAGTGACAAACCTTTAGAATTTAAATAAGATAAAGCTCAAGTACCATAGCTACACACTGACATATCTAGCTTATCCAAGTGTCTTATGTAACAAGCAAGAGTTGCAGTCTTACAACATCAGTGATTGGTCTGTCTATGCTAGGTATTTTTGTTTCTACTTGTGTATTGTTTTCCTTGGGTCAGCAATAAGTGTCATTACATATTTTCCCAAAATAGGGTGGCGAATTAGTCAAGGTTTTGAAGCTAGTGCTTATTATAATAGAAGGTGAATATGGCTGACAAGAGAAAGAACACAAGAGCTTACATAAGAGCCAATCCCAATTTATCAATGTATACTAATCTACCCCAAGGTGGTAGGAAGAACCAAAATAAGAAGAAGACAGATTCAAATCCCACTTGGAAACCCAGAGGTAATGCATCTGTCAATTCCCATTATCAACTAGTAGTAGGAAGAGAGTCTTCTTCACTTAGTTCTGAATTCAAAACTACAAGACTCTTAGTAGGCATTTTCAGTAACCCATTACCAAATGAGAGATTCTTTCAAGATAAAGACATGTCTACAATAGGAGTTGCTTCATCAAGGCCAGATCTAATAGCAGATATGAACTATAGGCTAGGATTTAGGAGTTCATTTGATAATCCTTTTAATCCTAGAGAAGCCCCATATGTAGAGCCAAATCTTATAGATCTAGATGACCCTACTGATACAAAGGCAACTTTTGCAAATCCTAAAGAAGTGCACTCTAAAATAAGATTTTTGAAGAAATGGATTGCTGAGGAAGAAGCTAAATGCATTCATTTTGAAAAAGAAAAGGAGCAAGCCACTTTGGATGCCATAATAGAAAGGGACGCTTTGCTAAGAAGGATGGGTGCTTTGAAGGAGCAAAACAAAAAGTTAGAAGAAAATACCATAACTCTCCATACTGATCTATTTGGAGATGTAGACAATCTGAGAGCTAAAGTTCAAGAATAAGAGAAATGCCTAAATCAAAGGCAAGAACTAGTTATTGCTCAAGTCCAAGCCTATAAACCTGTTAAAGTGGACCTTGTAGAGGCCACTGTAAAAGTTCTAGATAAAGGGAAAGGCAAGGCTATAGGAATCCAAATAAATGAGCCTCAAGCTATACCAAGAAAACCCATACAACCCTCCATGTCAAAATTAGATCTAGATCTGGAGAGGGCTCAAAAAGAGAGGGAAGATCTTGCAAAAGAACTTGAGAAGGTTGAGAATGAAGCTCAAGCTGCAGAAACTAGGAGAAAAATCCAATTCATAAAATCTGATTCTACATTGGCTTCATGGCCCAATTTGTCTATCGCACATGCAATTCTTGCACCAACTAGTGGTCCAATAATCTCAACTCAGGGAGTACCCCAATCTACTCCTACCTCATCTTCCATTATTGGCACTTAAGTCCCATTTGTCCCACCTCAAAAATCCCAAGCTACTCCTCTGAGTCAAGCTAATATACCTAGAAATTCAAATGTTCCTGGTTTCTAGAAGAAACCTGTATACCTGGAAAAGTATAGACAAATATCATTTGCTAGTATTCCTGGTGCTCCACATCCCATATCGTTTGATTTAAGAGATAAAGTGGTTAAGTTCTCAGGGAATAATATTGTTACTGGTGAAGAACATTTGAGAATTTTTATTGATATGTTGAATGATTTTGAAGTTGAACATGAAGATATGGTAATGAAATTGTTTGTGCATTCACTAACTGAGGATGCAAGGGATTGGTTTAGGAGGTTGCCTGATGACAGTATTACCTCATGGAATGATTTGGAGAAATTGTTCAAAGAGCAATATGGAGAAAATACTAATGCAGGATTCATGTTGAATGAGTTTAACTACATCAAGAAGAATCCAAATGAGTCCACATTTGATTTCAATGTAAGATTCTAGAAAGGTATGTACAGACTATTTCAAGTTATGAGGTTGAATGAAGATGTTTGTCTCACAACATATTTCAATGTTTTTGATAGCAAAATGGCTTATAAATTGAGGGATAAGGATCCTAAGACTTTAAGGGATGCCTATAAAATTGTAGTAAATATAGAGAATAATAGGAGGGCCTCTGGTAAACTGGGTAGGAGGGATGATCTGAAGCTTTTTAATCCTAAGAACAATAATAAAAGGGAGGGTGACAAAACTCCTAGAGGAAAGAAGCCCGAAGAACCTACTATAGGCTAGGTTTTGGAATTGCTCAAGAAGATGAATCCCACTAATTTCAATAAGCCAAATGTTTCTAAAAGACCCCCTATGAATAACAATAGTTTCAATAGGTAGCCTAGAATGCCAAATTACCCTTACACCACTTAGTGGAAAGATGGTAAGCCAGTTCCCAACCAGACCCACAATGTGAAGGATAAGGGTACTCCAGATCCCCTACAAAGGAACACTATAAATATGAATGATGATGTGCCATGGTACATTATATGTCAATCACCTTATTCTGTTGATAATTGTACTGTTCCTTAGTCATTTTCCCAAAGTTAAGGAGTGCAACCTGAAGAAGAAAATGAAGAGAAAAGCGATGATGATATAAGTTGCAATATGATAAGCATGTGTGATTATTTGATAGATTCTGATTCAAAAGAGCCTAAAAATGATATTACTAGCCAGAGAATTGCTTACCATCTAAATCATCAGCAAGTGCTTTTAGATGATGCAGGATATCATATACATAAGGTATGCAGTACATATTTTGATGTAGGTCTCACAAGCTTAAGAATTCCCTCCAAAGAGGAGATTGACAAAATTACATCAAAAATGATTTTACAAGTCCAATGTAACTACAACTTGAGAAATAGAGTAGTAAATAATGATGCAGAAAAGCCATCCAGCATATTGATCAAAGATATCACTCATCAGATGAATGATAAAAACAATAAATTCAATGTAGATGTGCCTAAGATCAAGGACAACAAGGGTAAGAAATGGGAACCAAAGAAGAAGGTTCAATTTCAAATAAGTGAAGCAACAAAACTAGTTGTGCAACCAAAGAAATAAAAACCTGATACTATCAAGCAAATAGTGGTGCCAACTGCTCAAAAGATTCCAACTCTAGGTACTCTTGTAAAACCCACTGTTGTTGAACCTATTGATATGATATCTATGTTATCTCAAATTACCATAAAAGTGCCCTTGTCTGAAGTTTATTGAATTGAAGAGCAGAAGAACAAGGCTTTGTCATGGTTTGGTGGAATAGGAAACAATAATATTGTTGTAGAGCAAGCTGTGTCCCAAAAAAACCCCATTAGTAATAGAGGATAGTGGTATCATATCCCAGATTCCTCAAATTTTTTTAGATGATTCCTCAGTGGCATTTATGGAAGATATTGATCCTTTTTTCCTCAGTATAATCATAAAAGGGAAGACCTTAAAAAATTGCATGATAGACTCAGGAGCTTCCAACACTATAATACCTTTCAAAGTAATGGAAGCCTTAGGGTTGAAGGTAGATACCAAGCAAGGCAGATGCAGAGGAATGGATGCTAGGGAAGTCCCAGTCATACGTACCATAAATGCCTTACCATTCAAATTGGCTACATATCCTGAAGTAGAATTAACCATGTCTGCCCTTGTGGTAGATATATCTCCACACTATGGAATGTTACTCTCTAGGAAATGGAGTGTTGCCATGCGGGAAAGTCTGCAATTTGATCTAACTTATGCCACTTTTCACATAGGGGAAAAAGCTGTCAAGGTAAATAGGGAGCCAAGGGTTAATCACATTTTAGAAGAAGAAATTGACAAAGATACCACTTGTTTCCTAGATACTGGGATTAATGCTTTCAGGGCTGAATTAATTATTCAGGAAGTTGAAAATTTACCTGCTATCATTGAACATGAAGTTGAATGTTGCATGAACTCACCAAAATTATGGGCAATGTTCTTTGATGGGGCTAGTTCTAAAGAGGATGCAGGGGCAAGTGTAGTTTTTGTGTCCCCTAAAAATAACACTTTTAGGTATTCATTCACTTTAAAGTTTTCCTACACAAATAATATTGCAAAATATGAAGCATTGTCGCTAGGACTGAAAGTTGCCACACATCATAGAATTAAGAAATTATGTGTCATAGGGGATTCTGAACTAATTATCTCTTAGATCAAAGGAACCTACTCATCCAAGAATAAGAGATTGAAGCAATATAGAAATGCAATTTGGGATCAGATAGAATTCTTTGATGCATTTGGGATGTCATGGAGAGATAGGACTCAAAATAAGATTCTTAATTTGTTAGCGAATGTAGAAATCAAGCCAAAAGAGATATCATTTGTAGAAATCTCTCAGATTGAGGTACAAAATAGACCTTCCATACTTGATAAGATTGAAAATTGGAAGGTCTTTGAAGATGACAAAGATATTACAATTTTTTTGTTAAATGAAGATAAGTACCACAGTCAAGAAATGGATTGCAGTGAACTGATTGAAACCATAAATGGAAAGGAAACCATCTTTGGTCAAGAGATTATGCAATTGAAAACAAATAAGGTGCCGAAAGGGTTAGTCATCTTGGAAAATATTTTTGATAACCAGGACAGAGTAAAATCAAGAGTTAATGACCCCAAACCTTAGGAGTTAGAAGAGATAAACTTGGGTGTTGAGGAAGTTCCCAAAAGGGTTTATATCAGCCAAAAGCTGCTTGTTAAAATCAGAAAAACATTGATTGACCTACTTAGAAAATACAGACATGTTTTTGCTTGGTCATATGATGACCTTAAGGCCTATAGGGAGGATCTATTCCAACATGTCATACCATTAAAAGATAATGTAAAACCTTTCAGGCAAAAATAGAAACCAATGAATCCTACCCTAGCACCAAAACTGCAAGAAGAGCTGATGAAACTAAGGGATGGTGGGATAATCAAACCAATCAGGCATTCCACCTAGGTTTCAGAATTTGTTCTTGTCAATAAGAAGAATGGAGATATTAGGCTATGCATGGATTTTAGAAATTTAAACATTGCATCTCTGAAAGACAATTATGGGTTACCAAATATGGAAGCCATGTTGCAACAAGTGACTGGCTTTGAGTTAATGTCAATGATGGATGGTTTCTCTAGATAGAATCAAGTTCTAGTAAAGGAAAGTGAATAGTTCAAGATAGCCTTCACAACCCCATAGGGAACATATGTATATGTGAGGATGCCATTTGGTCTGATTAATGCAAGAGCTACCTTCCAAAGAGCCATGGATGTAGCATTTCATGATTATATTGATAAATTTATGGTTGTGTACCAGGATGATCTTACAGTGTATTCTAATAAGGATGAGGATCACTACAAACATTTGGAAAAAATCTTTATCAAAGCTCTAGAATATGGAATTTCTTTAAACCCAAAGAAATTCACATTTGGGGTCACAGAAGGAAAACTACTAGGACATATAGTGTCTAAGGATGGGGTGAAAATAGACCCTGAGAGAGTAGCGGCTATTGACAAAGTCCCGAAGCCAAAAAATGTTAAATTAATTCAATCTTTCTTTGGCCAAGTTAATTTCCTTAGAAGATTTGTTACCAATTTTGCTGAGATCAGTAGACCTATCTCAAAGATGCTCAAAAAGGGAGCCACTATAGATTGGAATGGTGAGCCTTCACAAGCATTCCAAAATATTAAAATTGCAATAAAAAATGCTCCAGTACTGAGAACCCTATATTATTCAAAACCCATGCATATTTTTTCTTTTGCATCCTTCCACACTATGGCTTTAGTCTTATTTTGGAAAAATCAAGAAGGATATGTGTAGCCTATTCCCTTTTACAGTAAGTCATTGCACCCTACTGAACTAAAGTATGAAATAAATGAAAAGCAAGCATATGCTTTAGTAAAGGTTGTAAAAGCTTTCAAATGTTACTTGGTAGGTGCTACTATTATTGCTTTTGTACCTAGTGTTGTAGTCAAGGATATATTTTCTCAATAGGAAGTATCAGGCAGGAGGTGTAGATGGAATAATAGAATCTAGGAATTCAACATTGATATATAGATAACAAAGTTAGTAAGGGGTCAAGGTTTGGCCAAACTCATGGCTGAAGCTAATCTAGAGGCTAATTAGATAAATATGGTAAATGATGATCTTAGAGCTGACATATGTGACATGGACCAGTGTGATTGGTACACCAATGTCATATATTACTTGCAACACATGGAAGCTCCTCCCCATTTTCCTAAAAATGAAAAGAGGAATACTAAATTGCAAGCCATCAGGTATGTAATTGTCCAAAGCAACCTATGGTAGAAAAATTTTGAGGGAGTATTGTTGAAATGTGTTGATAAAGAAAAGGCAAAAGAGGTTTTGAAAGAAATGCATGCTGGAGTGTGTGGGGGACACTATATAGCCAAAACTACTGCACATAAGATAATGAGGGTTGGATTTTTGTGGCCTTCCCTTTTCAAGGATGCCCAAGTTATGGTTATGAAGTGTGACCCTTGTCAAAGGTTTACTGGAAAACTAAAGTTCTCAGGAAATACTCCATTGAAGCCAGTGGATATTCAAGCACCTTTTCAATGATGGGGTCTAGACTTTATAGGAGAGATTTTCCCCAAGTCTAGTACTGGTTATTCTTGGATTCTGGTGGCTACTGACTACTTTACAAAATGGGCGGAGGCTATCCCCACAAGAAATGCAACAAGTAAAGTTGTCAATAATTTCCTATTGAATAATATTATTTCTACATCTGGCTGTCCATAGAAAATTGTAACAGATAATGATATGTGCTTCAGATCTGAGAAATTTATTAAATTTTGTTATAAATATGGAATAACAACATCATCATCTCCTCCATATCATCCACAAGGGAATGGACAAGCTGAGTCCACAAATAAGAGCTTGTTGAAGGTCATTAAGAGAACCTTGGATGATAATAAAAAGGCATGGGATTCCAAGTTACAGTTGGCAATATGGGCTGACAAAGTAACTATAAAGAAAGCCATTGGTGTAGCTCCATTTGATTTAGTGTATGGAATTCAAGCTAGAATGCCTCAGAACAACCTGATGGGACTCTACAATTACATCTAGTTGTATGATGAAGATACTATAGATGAAATGCAAGAAAGAATGGATGGATTGGTAGGACTGACAGAAACCAGAAGAGAAGCATCTCTAAAGAACTAAAAGTTGCAACTGCAAGTTAAGACACTCTATGATAAAAGAACTGCAAGCAAAAACTTTGATGATGGAGATTTAGTCTTAATGTGGAATGCCAAAATTGAGGATAAAGGGAAACATGGAAAATTTGATCCTATTTGGTTAGGCCCATATCTAATTGAAAATACTTTCGGTGAAGATTCTTATATACTCAAAGATGTATTCGACAATATTCTTGAATTGCCAATTCATGGACAATTCTTGAAGAGGTATTTTTCTTCAAAAATACTTATTTTCTCCATGAACAGTAGTTTTATGGTTTCCTATTGTTTTGTACATTTTGTATATTCTATAAGCCTCTGATAGTATCCTTTTGCAGTCTGGTTCCTTGTTTCTATGTGTTACTCAGTGATGTCTGAAGAAGTTGTCATTTTTACGAAGTATGTGGTCTTCTCTCCCATAGATTCTAAATTCTTGCATAGACTCAAGTAGTCTATCATCCCCAGATAGAGCCACTGTTGATCTGAATTTTTGTATAATAGGTTTCGTATTGCCCAAATAAAAAAATTTCAGATTGTGATCCCTTAATGGTGACTAGGTTTCCAACTAAGTTTGTGTTATTTTCTGGCTAGTCCCTTTTTTCATTTTAAATTTTCCTTGGCACGAAAATTCTTTAAAAAAAAAGGGGGAAAGGGGGTTAAGCAAATGATCTTTATTCACCTTTGTTGAAATCATTGTCTTAATCCTTATGAAAATATTTTACCTCACCATTAGATTTCTTTTAAATCTACGGTTATCATTGATTCGCTAAAGAAAAATACTCAAGATATATGTGTGGTGAATTAGCGACATGATGACATGTGTACGTGGTCATCGGGGATAATAAATTTGGCGTCCAAATAACTCTGGCAAGTCGCTAAGTTGCTATCAAAATATATGAGCGAGTTGTCAGTAGCGACATAGTCAGGATGCAATGATCACCAAAAGCGGCATTTTTTATGACCAAAAATGATTTGGAAAGTCCCAAAAAAAATTGTGTAGGTTGTGCTACTTTTCTCAGCGTCTATTTTTCGGTGGGCCATTGTATCGCTAGCTGGGTATTTTTGTGTTTTGTCGGTAGCAACATAACAACTGACCCTAAAGTCAAAAACATGATAGAACCTAAGATAGAGGATGATTAAAATATATATATGTATGCCAGCACATTGTGCTAGCTCAGTAATAGCGGTACCATGGACCCACTTCCCAGGAATGTAATACAAGGATTTTTGACTATGAGATTGGGCCAAGATCAAGGGTTGTCATTAGCTCGCTATAAAGAAGTGCTCAGAAGTTAAGCATGGCAAGTTAGCTAGTGATGGCCCACCATTGATTCCTTGAAAAGTTATTTCAAATTTCTACCACATGATTGACATAAGAACAAACGTTATCAATAGCTCGCCATGGAAAGATACTTGAGGTATAAGTATGGCGAGTTAGCGATGTGATGACACATGTCCATGATCATCCGTAGGCCTAGTCTGAAGCACCAGCATTGAAGGAAAGGTGTAGGTGGAGCTATTCTATTGGTTTGATTGCAAATATGTTAATAAGGAAATGAGCTAGCTTAGTTGTCATTTCCAGATGGTGAGATTTTTCAAGAATCGACAACACATTTTTAAAAAAAAGGGGAAGTGTGGTGACATTCTGTCCTGTGCATTTATGATGAACAGAGACTTTGTGTGTGAGAAAAAAGAAGAGTATAATCTGTAAGATTTTCTTTTATTATTCATTATAGTCCACTCTAGTAAAGACTTCATTTCTCAAAGCATAAGCACCTGTCAATCAAGTTGTGATCAAGCATTGGTGAAGATGTGAAAACAATTCCATATCTATTTGAAAGAAGTTGCAAAAGTTCAAAGGAGGATAATTTTCATAAATCAAGTAAGTACTCAATCATAACCTCTATAGTATTCTAATTCCCATTATTACAATCAAGATGCCTCCTAAGAAATCATTCTCTAGGCAAGTTAACTATATGAATAGGAAGGTCCATGATGATTTCTTAGAGTTACTCCTAGGATCCACTATAGAGTCTTCACAGGTCAAAAGATTAATTTCATTAAATCCTAGGCTTAAAATTTGTGATGCCTTATATGACAAGGGGAACTGGGTAAGGGATGCAATAACCAATCAGCCTGGCCTTGTTCTATTTAAAAAGTGGTTTTCAAAGAGGAATCTGTTTGCCCCTCACGCTAATATATGGAATTTTGACTTGGGAAAGTTAGTAGTTCCTAGTGTTTTCATGGACTATGACTTGCTAGAAGACATTTCCAAGAACTATTACCAAGCCATTAGGGTTGTGAGAAGAAATGATGATGTGCCTCTAGTGTCAATTAGCCCTAAAGAAATTAGAGAGGTTTTTCACTTAGAACCATTATTAGACTTCCACGTGCCAATCAATTTGCTAGAATCAGAAAAGGAATACAAAGAAAAGAGAGATATAATTAGGGGAGGTGCATTGAGTGCACACATTGGTACCATAGGAACTCTACCAGTAATAACTGCAGCCTCTAAAGAAAATTTTAAGAAGAGCCTTTTCACTTCCTAGGCTATAGAGATATACAGGACCCTATGCTGTGTTCTTGGTGAAGATGAGCAGGATTTCATGCCCATTGACCTTATGTATATAATGATTCAAATTTTCTTTTTCGGTGTAGATGGCATTTTTTATTTTGCCTCCTTTCTAGCTGAACAAATTCACATTAGTTTGGTTGGAATTGCAAGAGGTAAGGTGGAGAAAAATTTTGGCCACTATTCCTTATTAATGAATATGTTCTTGTTCAAAGGGGTAACATATTTTGGTAATGAGATAAAATTGAAGAGAGAGGAAAATGGGGAAACACTGCCAGTCCAGTTGTGGAGTGCAGATATGACTTGGGATGCAAATAAAGCCAGTTTTGTCAGATTTTATAAATATTTTGCTTCTAAATTGAGATGTCTATTTTTGAGTGATAATCCCAAGATCCCTAAAGTATTGATGAATCTCATTAGACCTATGGGTAGCCCCCATAATTTGAAAGTTTCACACAATTGGGGAGATATTATTCCTTACCATGTTTCTACAGTTTTCGGAATTCATGGTTTTAAAGGGAGTCCTCATGTCTTGCCTTACCAAGTGCCCCTAAAGGTAGGAATGGTAGAAATCTTATGGTAACTAGGAGGAGTAGAGGAGATGTTCTTGTCAAAAAGGCAACTAGGGTTGATTTTCCCTACCTACACGGTGCCCCATCAGTTTGTGATTACTAAAGGAGGATGGCTCTTTTTGTACAAAATGTTGGATCAGTATATGATGGCTTTCTCCCACCCCCATTTTTGTGATTCTGAGGGATTTTTCAATCAGGCTCTAAGGCATAGGATCAAGCTGGGATAGGTAAAGCATGATTTATATTACCCAAAAGACATTATAAGAAATGAATTTTCTTTACAAGAACAAGAAACTAAAAAAGAAAAATGGAGAGTTTACTCTTGAGTCCTAGAATTTATTCATTGTTTTGATCAGAATTATAGTCCTTTAGACAATGCCAATATAGAGGCTGATAGAATAAACAAGCTCATAAATAACTTCCTTGCAATAATGGAAACCATGAATGAGAAGAAACAATTTTTTATTAATTCTTCTCCTGATAAGGCCAGAGAAGTTATGAAGAGGTTAGTTTTCACTCCTAATGTAGGGGTTGGTCAAATAATTGTACAGAAAAAGCCTAGTTACATTATAATTTAGAATAAAAGGGCTCTTATAGGTAAGGGCAAACAAATAATGGGATCCACTAGCATAAATCTAGAGGAGAGACCTGATGAGCCTAGCCAAAAGAGGCAGAATGTAATAAGAGAAGGGAGACCTCCAACTAAGGAATATCCACCCACACAATCTCCTTTGAGAATTGGAGAAGAGCAGCTCATAGGTGAGCAAGTTAAAGAAATTGGATCACAGGGAGGTGTTTTTATTACCCAAGTAGAATTGGATGAAGGTAACCCTCGAGCGCCTCCTCTCCCAAGTTTGGATCTAACAAGAGCTGATTATAGAGGCAAGGAACTGGACCTTGTATTAGAACAAGAAAGTCATCAATTTTTGACTGATGACAATTTTGTAAAATCAAGAGCTTTTCAGCGATTTGCATGGAGGACAAACATGATTATCTTTGAGGAGAAATGTAAAAGGATGAAGACAAAGCATCCAAAAATGGATGAAACTTCCATAAAAAATAAGATTAAAGAAGAAATGATGAAGGAATTCCAGAACATTTCTCCTGAAAAAGGAAGGCAAATGATAAAGACCTCTAACATATTATTGTTGCCAAATTGGGATATTGTTGATGCCTTAATTTTCAATTTTGTTTCAAGTAAATTGGAATTACAAGACCCTAATAAAAAGAATTTCCAAGGAACTACATTTGTTGAGGATCAAGCTGCATTGGTCAGTTGGTCATTGAAAAGAGGATCTAGAGCTACATCATCACAACCAGAAGAGTCTGGATTGATGGGCAACATACTTGTAAAAAGGGTTGTTGACACCTCCCATGTACAGGTAGCCTATCGAAATGTGGATTCTTCCCAGTTTCTTTTGGCAACTACTAAGAAGGAGGAACAGGTCAGGCTTGAATTACAGAGCAAGTATGAGACAATGGTGGATGCATACAACAAAGAGGTAAAGAGGAGGATTGAGCTTGAAAATAAGCTATTGGAACAATCCACTAGGCCTAGAATAACATAACCTCATCCCCCAGTAGAACCTTTTAAGTCTACCCCCCTCATTGAAATGCCAGATACACCCCAGGGGCCACAATATTACACTGCTAAGGATTCTGAAGAAGAAAAGGCTAAACTATGGGCCTTACATATAGAGTTAGAATCTAAGTATGAAGATAAACTAAGAAAAGCTCTTACATATCTGGGAGACAAAGTTGAGTGGCCACTAATCCATCATCAATTAGTCAGGGTGATTAACATTTGGGAGGAGTTAAAAGAAAATTATGAGGCTCTAAGGCCTATTGTGAACAAATGGGTAAGAAGGGAAAAAGTAGTAACCTTTTTGTGTTTATCTATTATAGATAATTCTCATGATTAGATTGAAAAAATATTTGATATTGTTTCTGACCTTGCTGACTTTGATAGTAAAAGGATACATTTACAGAAGATAACAATAAGCCACTTAGACAAATATAAGCGTCAAAATTTCAAATTATTTCCTCATGCCCTAGATAAGAAAAATAATTTAAAAAGTAAAGAGGAATGGGTGAAAGAACTTGATGATGCATTTTGTTTAAGAGTGAATCAAGTAGTAAATGAAACTGGGCATGCATGGTGGGCCACCACAATAGAAGAGATGGTGAAAGCCAAAATAATCTTTGATTCTTTAAAATAGGATTCCATTGATATTAATAATGTGGTTGATTATGTAATAAAAAAATAGAAGGATATTTTGCATTTCAATTGGCCAGATGATGCATTATTTGATAGGTGGATGGCAGAAATGGCTTCTAGTGAACAGTTGGATGTAGGTGAAACTGAAAGTGATGACGTGCAGGATGAGGAAGTCCAAATCACTTATACTATCATTTCTCAAACCCAATTAGAAGAAGAAGACAAGAAAAACTTGTCATTTTTAGTTACAAACCTGGGACCACAGGATGCTGATATGGCTAGAGAAAAGGACAAGATAGAATTCATTCCTACCACCCAAGATAAAGACGAAGAAAGCCTACAGGTGGAATTTAATGTTCGATCATCAGAACAAGTTTCATCATGGGCTAATTTGGTAGTTACTTATGCAAGGAAAATAGATCAATAACCAATAATCAACAGTAGAACGTATAACAGAAGCTGACTCACTTAAAAGAATGTATTGATCTAGATATCTTCTATTACCCACATTTTGTCATTTTGTGGTAGGTGTATGTAAATATTCTTTGTAAAGGACACCTATCACTTTCTTTTAGCCTAAAGCTTGTTGAATCTCACACTATTTAAGTGAGATTCCAAGGAAAAAGAAGGGTTTGAATTCTATTTTCCTAAGTAATATGCTTAGTCTATTTTTGGTCCAAATTTTGAAAGCAACTTTATGATGTATTTTCTCTGTCAATTCGCTGAGAATACATCAATATGGAATGAGTATTGTTTCTTTCTAAAGGTCATTCTGAGTCTATTGTAAATTATATACCATTTTCAAAGAAAATGAATACAAATTATGAACTGTCCCCATATTAGTTCCTTCTGAATCTTGTCTCCTCCCAATTACTTGGTTGTCTTGATATTGTATAAGTAAAGGCTTGTGCAATTGAATGCAATCTAGTTAGGTTGTATATCTATTCATCATTGTTGTTAATTCAATGGATTAAATAAAAGCTTTGATGAATGTGATAAGGTTTCTTTAGTAGTGGAAAGGGTTTTGAATGATGAATTCTGATAAGAATTGCTGATAGAATTTGTTGTAAGGCAACAAACTAGATCTATGAACTTGCTATAGACTCTGAACCCCAATGGATTAGGCACTGATCAAATTGATTCAGTTGAAAGATAAATATATCATAAATGATTATCAAAATGTAGCATCAAATCAAATTTTACTTTTATTTTTTGTAGATCTTCAAAGCTGGCTAGCACTTGTCTGCATGGAATGGTTTAGCTTCAGTTAGCCACTATTGTTAAGAATATCTGCAGATCTATAGAAGAATTCTTGGCCATATTTGTTTTATGGGATGTGTTTATCAAGTTAGTAAGAATTATGTATATGTTTGAGGATTTTGAAATGAGAATCAGAATGAAACTAAGAATAATCCTCATAGAGTTGTTCCAGTTTTGAATCATCCCTAGGTATACCCAACCTGGTTTTGTAGAGCCAAAAGAGAAGAAAACCACCTTTGGTTTTGTAGAAGTTTAATCCAAATTTTTTACACATGCAATTGTTAACAAGAATTGGCTGACCTTTAGATTGTATGAGTATTATCATCTTGGTATTAAGCATTTTGTTGCTTAGTAGTTTTTGTGCATTTTAAAACACCAACTGAGGGGAGATAAATTGTCAAGTCCAAATCTCAACCCTTTAAGCCATTTGTCCTAATTGGAAATTAGGACAAGTATCTAAGTTGAGTACCCTCTAAATGCATCAGATGATGTAATTCGTGATATTAACCCTTTTTGGTTTGATTTTGTATGTGTTTTTCTATAGTGGGTTTTTCATATTTTATTTTGAGTCTTTGGTGTATTTTCTATTAATTAATCCTAACTAAAAGATTTAATTAATGGAAAATTAATATTGTATTTTAATATTTATTTTATTTAATTAATTGGGAAATTAATTAAATTTGAAGATAAAAGTTATAATTTTAAAGTTGGAATGTGATAATATTTATTTAAGTTAATAAATATCTTATCAATTAAGTTTCAAAAAAAAATGAAATAAAAAGTGGAAAAGATATTAAAATTATTAAAAGATTCTAGATTGCATGATGAGTGCATGTGATTAAAATATAAATATATTAAGATAAAACAAGTGGATTTATTAAAGTAAGTGCATAAAAATTAATAAATTAAATTGAAAAGAGTAAAGTGAATATTGAATTAATTAATGTGCATTATTTTAATATATAGGAGTTTACAAATTCTCAAGAGTTGTCATGTAGACAGCACAAGAGTTTGCACTCTAATTATGCATGTGTTGTCAACAACACAAGAGTTAGCGCAAAAATTAAGCACATGGTGTCTACAACCTTATGACTCATCTAGAGGGTTGGAAAAAGTTCATGCTTAGTTGTCAACACCTTTTGGTTTCTTCTAGAGACATTCTAGGTGCTTCCTGAGAGTTCTTTATAAGGAGGCACTCTTAGAAGCTTAGGGGGAGCATTTGGAGCATGGTTGGAGGACCGAGAACATGGGAGAAGGAAGGATCTTGCTCTACGGATTCTGAGGAGAAGGGAATTGGCATCAGTATCCAAGTGCACTCATGATTTTTGCATATTCCCATCTTGTACGCTTTCTCTTCCTATCTTCATCATGTCTGCTAGATGACTGCTTGGATAATTCTTGTGATGAAAGTTTAATTTAGATTTGCATGTTGATTTTCTCCTTGTGTGAAGAAATCAATAGAGAGCTCAAGTAGGATAAACCTTAGTTCTAATTAGGAAAGAAATTAGTTTTAAATTGGGTTTGGGTTCGAATTGTAACAGAATCAAAGATTTGATTAGACAAGGGTTTGCATTTTAATGAAGAATTCTAAGTTAAAATTTATAATCAAACCTATTAGAAAAAAATTATGGGTAAATTTAGAGAACAATTACTTCTTAGGAGAATTTCTTAATTCAGAAAGCCCTTTTTGTTTAAACTAAGTCTATGTTCTACTTTAATATGTATAAAATCTGCTTACATGTGTGTGTGTGTGTGTGTGTGTATATATATATATATATATATATATATATTTATTTATATATATATATATATTTGCAGACTATAATTAAGAATCTCAACATTTAATAACAAATATGTGTGTGTGTGTGTGTATATATATATACACACATATTTGTTATTAAATGTTGAGATTCTTAATTATAGTTTGTGAATATATATATATATTTATTTATTTATATACATATACATATATATATATACACATATAAATATATATGTGTATATATATATATATGTATGTATATTCATTAAGTCGTAGCAAAGAAATTGTATTAAAAAATGATAATAATAAACGAATCACAATTCGTGGCTGTGGAAAACATTTTTTTTAAATGTTATATCAAACATTATATAAAATAGGGAGGGGCATGAATTGTACCCCATACACCTGCGGGTGGCAGAGGCCTGCCATCGCAGGACTGCAACAATAGGGGTACTCTATACTCGTTGTTGGTGTAGTGCCTGCGGCCGCAGGTACTATGTACCACAATAGTGGGTAAGTTAAAATTTTACTTTGCGTATGAATTATCAAATTTTAATAACATTGCATTGTTATTAAATTATTAAATCTTAATAATATTTTTTTAATATTAATTATTATATATTATAAAATATTTATTATTATATAATATTAATTTATTTAATATTATAAATAAAATTATATTAAAAGATTGTTTCTTTAATGATTGATTCATTTTATGTATTATAAAATATTAATATAATATTAATAGATTATCTTTTTAAATAATTAATCTTTTATAATATTTTTATTTTATTTAATCAGATTGAAATGATGAATAGATAAATGTGGATGAATTGTATTGAACCTTCTACATGCCTTAATTAAACATGAAGGCAATCTTTTACAAATATTATATACTCTTAGAAGCATCTTGGGATATTGATTTAATGAATTATGAGGAGAGTACTTTTATCAAACAAATACATGGGTTAGGAAAATGTACAAAATGTTTCTCCACTAAATATCTAAATTGGAAAAAAAAAACTTAGACCTCTACACTTAGTTCAATTATAAGATTTTAGCAAACCAAAACATGTGCTTGCATTGTGTTTACTCCATGCTTCTTGTTTTGGGTTTTTGGGTTGACTAGTGTTGACTAGTATAGGACATCTACCAGAGGCTTGGGGGTTATGATTGTGATGTCATGATGGTGTTTTGATCTTGATTCTTTATGGACATGATTATCTATGATGTTTTTCAGTTGCTCATGGGGTTTGATGATTATGTTGTGGATTATCTTTTTTGATTTTGAGATTTATGATTGCATGAGCTTAGGGTAGGTTATCTACTTGTAGTGTTAGGAAGTGGCTTGCAATGGGGGTCAGGGCCCTAAGAGGCTACCAGGATAAATCATTGTAAGTTTTCTTAATAAGTGAAAACATTCATACCTAATACTAACTAAATGAGCCTAAAAAGATAATTGTTTTGTTCTCACCCATGCCTCGAATGCTTGTATAGACTAGGATGGGAGTAGAGAGAATGCTTGGTTGCGACCTTGCATTCCATAGTATGCCTCATCTGTATGAGAGGATACTAGTGGCCGCATAAGGATTAGTAGGGACCCTGGAGTCCTAAGCTAACTGCTAGGGTAACTTCTTCATGATTTATGCGATGACACTTTCCCGCTTACAGAGTAGGTTTCCTACATGTCATTGTGTGCCTCTGGGAATTAGATGTCAATTTTGTGATTGGAACCTTTGAGTTAGTATACTTTTAGGATTCCTGAAATTAGAGAGTATTTATGCTATCTGATTTTGATAGCCTATTTGGGACTTGAGATTATCTCCTCAGCACGATGGGAGTGGACCATTTAGGTTCCATGCAGTTGGGTGGTAGTGCTTATCACTCTTATCATTTGAGATCTATTTCAGACACTATAGCTAATGCATTCATGATTATAATGGTAGATATGTGTCCTTATATTGACGATTTGCGTATGTTAGATGATGTTATCTAGTGCTTTACTTTGCATGTTAGATTACTTTCTGCTTATGATGTAGTATTTTTAGGTGTGACATTCCTACTATGTTAATACCAATGATCTCTTCAATAAATTTTGAAATTTTACACATGGAGGGATGGCTAGGACCCATGATGGTCTAATGATGCTATTTTTAGTTGGGAGGAACTATGCACTTAGTTTATTATGTTTGATCTTTTATGATGGATGTCTATATCTTCTATGATGATGTATCATGTATGACATGTGATTACCTTTACTTTTTTGCATCATGGATTAGAATAGGATGATGTACCTTATTTCACATGTTTATATTCTTTTAAGCCTATCATACCCTATGACATGTACAGTGGATGATGGAGCATTCAAAAATGTAACTTATGAACATTGGACTTATAATTATTATTTCATGTGGTTGTTGTATTAGATGGAATTCATTAATAGTTAATTTAGATGCGATTCAACATTAAAGGATCCTTAAAGAATATAACCTGTTATGTTTACTTTTAGATGGAAATTGTTATTGCTCTCGTTATTATGTATAAGTTGTAAATGGATTACCTGTAAATGGATTTACTTTCATGTTTAAAAAAAAATTCCACCAAACTTAGTGAAATTTTTGGTTAATTCTTTAGATCCCTTGGTGGGGCATTACATTTGGTATCAGAGCCGAGTTTCAACATTGGTAGCTCTGGGTATATTGGAATGACATTAGTGTTAACTAGTTGAGCAAAACAAAAACTTTGAACTATCATGTGTATCTCTTTCAAACTAAAAACTTGAAACTAGGTGAACTAAAATAGAACTTAAACTATTACTTGCATATTTTTTTCATACCTCAACACTTAGGTTTCAAACCTAAAATTTTTACTTAAACCTAAACATAGACAAAACTGATATTGAACTTAGTCTATTGCAAACATGTGTCTTTTCATTGTAATGGTACTTTGTACTATTGTAGGATGGTATCTGGGACTAGGTCTTCTGTTAGGGGCTGTGGTAGAGACTGTGGTAGAGGCTGTGGTCATGGTAGAGCTATTAGTGTCCATGAGTCTACCCATGGGGGATCTGCTCATGAAGAGAGGAGAGGAGAGCATGATAGTGAGCAAAAGGAAGAGAGTTGTAGAGAGGACCAAGCTAAGTCTGAAGAGGTTAGTTTAAGATAGATGATGCAAATAGTTCTTGACCGTCTACCTCCTGTTCAAGATCAGCCCAAAGCATATCAAACAGAAAAAGAGCATAGACCCAGGTCTAGGAGCCCTTAGAAGGATTGACAGAGATCCATTGTGTCCACTTAGATGAAGGATCTTTTGAGATCCAAGGTCAAGCCCTTCAACGAACAAGGTTCTGGTTGTGTGGCCGAACAGTGGCTTATTGCCCTTGATAGGATTTTTTCCATGCAGGATTTTGACAGCAATGTTAAGGAAAGATTTACGATTACCAATTTGGAGAATTTTGGGGCCACTTGGTGGATAATTGAGGAAAAGAAGCTGGGTATTGATATGATCAGTGTCATTTGGGAGCTATTCTTAGAAAGTTTCTGCGAATGATTCCTACCAGATGAATGGAGGCAGAAAAGGGCAGATGAGTTCCATAATCTCAGGCAATATACTATGACAGTGACTGAGTATGAGCACAAATTTTATGAGCTCATGTCCTTTTTAGGATTCAATAAAAATTTAGCTCAGTTGACACAACACTTTATTAGAGGTTTGAAAAATCGTATAATTGGGGGTGTCAAGGTATTTGAGCCAAAAACCCTCAAGGATGTAGTATGTCAAGCCATCCTTGTTGAACAAAGTGTCAACCTTGGACAAGGAGGTTTTGTAGGAGTGCCAGCAGCATCAAGATCTAAAGGCAACTACAATTCAGGTGGGAATAGGAAGCCTTCTTTTTCTAAGGGGGGTAATCAGCAGTAGTCTCAGTAGTCACAGCAGCCGAAGGGATCAAACCCTCCAGCTCAGAGTGGTGGTGGTGGTTCCAATATTAGGAACTATCACAATGCTTAGTGTAACAAGTTAAACTAGTATGATCAGCCATCTCAGAGTGTTTAGTCTTATCATGGTGGGGGTAGCTTCCAACAGTCTAGTGCACCTAGAGTTTAGAGGAGTTTCAATGGAGAATGTTTCTCATGTGGGCAACGGGGACACCAGTCATATCACTACCCTCAAGGGAAACCTCAGTTCTTAGGCTAGGGATCCACAACTTTAGAACCTACAGTTAGTGACATGGGTAGAGCCCATAGAGTGTACTCAGTGGAGTCACATCCTCCTACAAATGGAAAGGGTCCAATGGGACCCGCACAGTGAGTTCTTAGTTGTACTTTCCTTATAGGCTTCCAGGAGTAAGCCTAATCCAAGGGGGGGTGGATGGAGTGTCTACCCTCATTTACATTTTTCTGGACACATTGTTTCTATTATTATCAAACTATGTTAGACTAGTTTTATGTTGATGGATTAGTAGCATTATTTCGAGACTATTAGACATTATGTTATGGATTCAATTGATATATGATGAGATTAATTAGACTCTACATTTCATGTATGCATGATGATCATTACATTACTTTCAATTATTGATGATGATTAGTTAGATGGTTTATTATCACATGTGTTTTATTATGGATACTTACCCCATACTTGCATGTGTATGGTGTGCATGTTTGTTCTTATTGTATGGCATTTCTGATGTGGTTAAGGAAGCAAGTCGTAGTCACCTGCTAGTAGAGATCTACACAATGCACCACGTCTTGCCATTTCTTGTTTAGCTTAGAATTATCTATATTGTATGTACATGTGTGGGTTTTATGCAAGTTGCAAGTACCAGGTATTGACTTTCCTAAATTACCAGGATGAGCGTACCCTATCACATTATCTCAATGATAAGAGAGGGGAGTTAAATTCTCAAGTCCAAATCCCAACCCTTTAAGCCATTTGTCCTAATTGGAAATTAGGACAAGTATCTGAGTTGAGTACCCTCTAAATGTGTCAGATGACATAATTCGTGATATTAACCCTTTTTGGTTTGATTTTGTATGTGTTTTGCTATAGTGGCCTTTTCGTATTTTATTTTATGAGTCTTTGGTGTATTTTCTATTAATTAAGCCTAATTAAAAGATTTAATTAATGGTTTATTTTAATGAAAAATTAATATGGTATTTTAATATTTATTTTATTTAATTAATTAGGAAATTAATTAAATAAAATAATTAAATTTGAAGATAAAAGTTATAATTTTAAAGTTGGAATGTGATAATATTTATTTAAGTTAATAAATATCTTATCAATTAAGTTTCAAAAAAATAAATGAATTTAAAAGTGGAAAAGATATTAAAATTATTAAAAGATTCTAGATTAAATGATGTGTGTATGTGATTAAAATATAAATATATTAAGATAAAACAAGTGGATTTATTAAAGTAAGTGCATAAAAATTAATAAATTAAATTAAAAAGAGTAAAGTGAATATTGAATTAATTAATGTGCATTATTTTAACATATAGGAGTTTG
Organism: Cupressus sempervirens; assembly: GCA_028749045.1. Taxonomy (NCBI): domain Eukaryota; kingdom Viridiplantae; phylum Streptophyta; class Pinopsida; order Cupressales; family Cupressaceae; genus Cupressus; species Cupressus sempervirens. Next base: position 1,046,716,147 of record CM053787.1, read on the forward strand.
CAAATTCTCGGGAGTTGTCATGTAGACAACACAAGAGTTTTCACTCTAATTATGCATGTGTTGTCAACAACACAGGGGTTAGTGCACAAATTAAGTACATGGTGTCTACAACCTTATGACTCATCTAGAAGGTTGGAAAAAGCTCGTGCTTTGTTGTCAACACCTTCTAGTTGCTTCTAGAGACATTCTAGGTGCTTCCTAAGAGTTCTTTATAAGTAGACACTCTTAGAAGCTGATGCAGGAGCATCTAGAGGTATAAGGGTAATCCTGTGTTACCAAAAAAAATGTACTTAGACTTAGTTTATGTTTCATGTCTTTACATTTTTGGATACCCATTTGGCTCAAATAAAGGTTACAACTCTCATAGTTCAACTATTAGTGCGTTTGAAAATCCCAAAAAAATAGGAGCATGTATTTGGGCAATCATTTTGGTAAACTAGAAGGTGTGAATTGGCCAGATGAATGTAATCATGATTTAGAGCATTCCAAAAAAAGAATCAGGTCAATAGGCCCCACGGTTTGAAAGTTATTGCAGTTTTTCAAGTTTTGGAGACCTCTTAAGAATGCTTCAAAGTCAGGTTTGGGGCATTAAATGACCTCAAAAAGGGTCAAAAAATGGGGGACAAGCTAAGATTGTCCATAAGGCTATAGAGCACTTCGAGAGCTTTCTAAAAATGTAAACGGTTCGTCAATCGGAGCTACGGTTCAAAAGTTATGCCTCTCGAAAGTTCGGTTACCATTTTTGGATTCTCCTAGATTTGCACCGACTTCTAACGTAGCTTTCGGAACCTTCTATTTCGTCAGTGGATGCCTACTAGCACTTTCTAGAATGTACTCCTAGTCCTTAACCCTTCAGGGTCTATTTAAGGAGATTTTTGGCATTGTAAAAGGCAGTTCGGAGTGGAGTTTGAGAGGAGGTACCATAAAGAGAAATTATCTCTAGATTTATGCTATTGTAAGCCCTTAGGGCATGTTCTAAATTTTATTTTCTTTGTACTATTTTTACTAGCTTATTTTCTCAGTTAATATAATTTTCTTTTTCTGTTGTGTCCATTTTGTTCTTGGGTTGTGTCCCCATCAAGTGGTATCAGAGCGGGTTTTCCTGAGTGTGTAGACAGAGCGCCGACTGTGAGGCTGTTTGCACCAGGACTGTGTGGTTGTGGGTTCAAATTAGAAGATGCCTCCATGAAAAGAGCATGGTGGAAGGGCCAGAGCTATTGATCCTGAGGAGGTTAGAGCCCTCTAGAGGCAGGTACAAGCATTACAAGAGGAGCTTCGTAGAAGAGCAAATGTTGTCACAGGTGACAACAGTGAGGATGACAATGAAGAGGAAGTAATGGGACCAGAAGAGGAAGTTGACGGGGAAGTTCTAAATCCTGTAGAGGAAAGGCTTTTTAGGGACATTACTAAGTTTGGGAAAAGACCTACAATTGAAGTGGGTATATTTTCAGGAAATCTGAAATCAGATGAGTTGATCGATTGGATCAATGAACTGGAAGAATACTTTGAGTATGAGGATATAAGAGACCCAGATAGGATTAAGTTTGCAAAGGCCAAACTGAAAGGCCATGCCAAAATTTGGTGGCAAGAGATTCAACTAGAAAGACTTAGAAGAGGAAAGGAGAAGATCACAAGATGGTATCACATGGTGGACAAATTGAAGAAGCGGTTCATTCCTGTGGACTACGAGCTTGATCTATTTAAGAAGATGCATCGATTAAAGCAAGCAGGAAGATCAGTCCAAGTATATACAGAGGAGTTTTACCAACTCTTGATTAGAGCGGGCCATGCAGAAGCAAATAAGGAGAAGGTTGCTTGTTATATCAGTGGGTTATGACCTCACATCCAGGAGGAATTAAGTCTGGTAAGAATGACCAGCATTGAAGAAGCATACCAGTTTGCCCTATGAGTTGAAGAGAAGCTGAGTAAAAGGTTTGAAGGAAGACAAAGAGGGTGCAGTCAAGGAGGAAGGGGAAGTGGTAGATCATCTAGAGGCCGCAATGAAACCCAAAAGAAAAATGAAGATGTGGGTACTAGCAGAAACCAAAGGAATGAGGGTTTCAACCGCTCCCATGATCAAGACTTTGGAAATCAAAGAGGAAGAGGTAGAGGACATGGACAAGGAAGAGGAGGCTTCCATGGTACCTATTTCCATTGCAATGAAGAAGGTCATCGTGCCTTTGAATGCCCTCAACGACAAAGAAGGACAGATAGGGGAGCTGAGGGCCAAGCTAGGGTTGCTCATGTGGATGAGGATGCACAATCATCACATTCAGAGGATGCAGAAAGAGGAGAGACCTTGGTAAATTAAAGAGTCCTACTAAGTGGTGAGAATGAACCAGGATAATGGAGGAGTTTGTTCCGTACCAGATGCAAGTGTGAGGATGAATGTTGTGATGTGATCATTGATGGTGGTAGCATTGATAACTTGGTATCAGAAGAGATGGTCTCTAAGTTGAAGCTCAAGAGGGAGAAACATCCCCAGCCCTATCGGATTTCTTGGGTAAAAGATGATCATAAGGTCTTGGTAAGTGAACAATGTTTAGTAAAATTCAAAATTGGGAGTTACCATGATGAAGTTCTATGTGATGTAATTTCGATGGATGTTTGCCATCTATTGTTGGGTAGACCATGGCAGTTTGATAGACACGCAATACATGATGGACATGCAAACACATACTCTCTGACAAAGGATGGAGTTCACCACAAATTGAAGCCCATGAAAAAGGAAGGTGAAAAGGTATGTAGCAGTGCTAGGATTTGTCTTGTTGATGGAAGGAATTTTTTAGATGGCATGAAACATCAGCATATGTGCTATGCTTTGATTCCTAGGAAAGATAAAGAAGGTAGTAGTGAATACCATTTGAAGTTTCAGATTTACTAGGGGAATTTGGAGATATTATCTCTGATAATGTTCCAGATTAATTACCACTAGTAAGGCAAATCAGTCATTAGATAGATCTGATTCCAGGAGCTAGTTTTCCTAACAAGGCTGCTCACAGGATGACTTAGACAGGTTCAGGAGCTGTTGAGGAAGGTCTTGATTCGAGAGAGCCTAAGTCCATGTGCAGTGCCTGTAGTACTCGGACCAAAGAAGGATGGAGAGTGGAGGATGTGTACAGATTCTCGAGCTATAAATAGGATAACCATCAAGTACCAGTTTCCTTTACCAAGGATGGATGATCTTATGGACTACTTGAGTGGAGCTCAGTACTTCACAAAGATAGATCTGAAGAGTGGCTATCATCAGATATGGATTCAAGAAGGAGATGAGTGGAAAACAGCCTTCAAGACCAAGGAGGGTCTTTATGAGTGGTTAGTCATGCCCTTTGGATTGACGAACGCCCCAAGAAGCTTCATGCGGCTCATGAATGAGGTACTTAAGAAGTTCTTGGGAAAATTTTTTATTGTCTATTTGGATGATATTTTAATTTTCAGCAAGACTTTGGAAGAACATTTATTGCATATTCGTAGTGTCTTTGAAAGGCTAAGGGAAGAGAAACTGTTAATTAATCTGAAGAAGTGTAACTTTACAAAAAGGGAGTTAGTCTATTTGGGGTTTGTTATATCACCTAAAGGTCTCAAAATGGATCCGGAAAAGGTAAAAGCCATCTTGGAATGGCGTACTCCAAGGTCTGCTACTGAGGTAAGATCATTTCATTGTCTAGTTAGTTTTTACAAGAAGTTTATTAAGAATTTCAGTGGCATATGTGCACCCCTAACTGATAAAATAAGAGGGGATAGAAAAGAGTTCAAATGGACTGCAGTAGCTATGAGAAGTTTTGAATTGCTGAAGAAGAAGGTGACAGAACAGCTTGTGTTGGCACTTCCAAATTTTAGAAAAGTGTTCTAGGTGGATTGTGATGCTAGTGGTAGTGCTATTGGGCTGTATTAAGCCAAGAAGGTAAGCCTATTGCATATTTTAGTGAAAAATTGAATGATGCAAAGAAGAAGTAGTATGTTTATGATCAAGAGTTCTATGCAATAGTTTAGGCCTTAAAGAAATGGAGGCATTATTTATTGCCAAAGGAATTTGTTTTGTATATTGATCATCAGGCATTACAGTACCTAAATAGCCAAGGTAAATTGAATCAGAGGCATATGAAGTGGGTAGAATTCTTGCAGAGTTATACATTTGTGTTGGAGCATAGAAGTGGAAAATCTAACAGGGTTGCAGATGCACTAAGTAGGAGACAGTTGTTGCTTACAACAATGCAGGTTGAAGTAGTTGAGTTTGATGAACTCAAGAATTTGTACCACGAGGATCCTGATTTTGCTGAAGCATGGAAAGCTTGTAAAGAACCTATTGTTGTAGATAGAACCAAGTGGTTAGACTATTTGATTCAGGATGGCATGTTGTTCAAAGGTAGTCAATTGTGCATTCCAAGGAGTTCCATGAGGGAAAATCTGATTAAGGAGAAACACAGTGGAGGGATGGTAGGACATTTTGGTCGGGATAAGACCATTGCCATTCTTAGAGAACATTATTTTTGGCCTCAAATTACACAGGATGTGAAGAAGTTTGTACAGAGTTGCCAGGTTTGTCAAGTTGCCAAGGGGTTTAGTCAAAATACTAGCCTATATCAGCCATTGCCTATTCCATCAAGGCCATGGGAGGATATAAGTATGGATTTTGTTCTTAGATTGACAAGGACACAAAGGGGTAATGACTCAGTATTCATGGTGGTTGATAGGTTCTCCAAAATGGCACATTTCATTCCATGCCACAAAACTCATGATACTATCCATATTGCAGACTTGTTTTTCAAAGAGGTGGTAAGACTACATGGTCTTCCAAGGAGTATAGTTTCTGACAGAGATACTAAATTTGTGGGGTATTTCTGGAGGACATTGTGGAAGAAGTTGAGAACAGACTTGAAATTCAGTTCCACGCATCACCCATAGACTGATGGCCAAATAGAAGTGGTAAATAGAAGTCTGGGCAATTTGCTGAGATGTTTAGTTGGAAATAAGCCCAAGGGATGGGATTTGATTCTACCACAGGCAGAGTTTTCTTATAATAACTCTGTAAATAGGAGTATTGCAAAATCACCATTTCAAATTGTATATGAGAATAGTCCAAGGACTGCACTAGAATTGAGGAACATAGAACAAGGGGAGAGGACAAGTGCTAAAGATGAGGAATTTGTTGAACACATCAAGCATCTACTTGAGGAGGTTCAAGCACACATTATCAAGATGAATCAAGAGTATAAAGCTAGGGCTGATCAAAGGAGAAGACATAAGGAATTCCAAGTAGGGGATATAGTCATGGTGCACTTACGAAAAGAAATATTTCTAGTTGGTACTTACAACAAGATGAAAATGAAGAAATTTGGCCCCTACAAAGTTTTGAAGAAACATGACTTAGGAAATGCATATGAGGTGGAGCTGCTAGATGGTATTCACATTTCTCCCATTTTCAACATTGTAGATTTAACAGAGTATCATGATGATGGTGCAGATGAGGAGCTGGTTTTAGAGCCATGTCCAATTCCTGCTTCTAAGAAGGAGGAGATAGAAGACATTCTAGATCATCATGTGGGTAGGAGTACCAGAAACAGGCAATATGAAGAGTATTTCATCAAATGGAAAGGACGGTCAATCGAGGACTCAACTTGGATTTCAGCAGTTGAGGTTTTCCATTTGGGATTTCCTCTACCATCCATAAAGTGATAGGGTCACTTTTCAATCTACCCTGGGTGTCTGATGCAGGAGCATCTAGAGGTATAAGGGCAATCCTGTGTCACCAAAAAAATGTACTTAGACTTAGTTTTTGTTTCATGTCTTTACATTTTTGGATACCCATTTGGCTCAAATAAAGGTTCCAACTCTCATAGTTCAACTATCAGTGCATTTGAAAATCCCAAAAAAATAGGAGCATGTATTTGGGCCATCATTTCGGTAAACTAGAAGGTGTGAATTGGCCAGATGAATGTAATCATGATTTAGAGCATTCTAGAAAAATAATCAGGTCAATACGCCCCATAGTTTGAAAGTTATTGCAGTTTTTCGAGTTTTGGAGACCTCCTAAGAATGCTTCAAAGTCAAGTTTGAAGCTGGTCCATAGGGCAATAGAGCACTTCTAGAGCTTTCCAAAAATGTAAATAGTTCGTCAATCGGAGCTACGGTTCAAAAGTTATGCCTTCCGAAAGTTCAGTTACTGTTTCTGGATTCTTCTAGATTTGCACCGACTTCTAACACAGCTTCCGAAACCTTCTATTTCGTCGGTGGATGCCTACTAGCACTTTCTAGAATGTACTCCTAGTCCTTAACCCTCCGAGGTCTATTTAAGGAGATTTTTGGCATTGTAAAAGGCAGTTCGGAGTGGAGTTTGAGAGGAGGTACCATAAGGAGAAATTATCTCCAGATTTATGCTATTGTAAGCCCTTAGGGCATGGTCTGAAGTTTATTTTCTCTGTACTATTTGTACTAGCTTATTTTCTCAGTTAATATAATTTTCCTTTTCTGTTGTGTCCATTCTGTTCTTGGGTTGTGTCCCCATCAGAAGCTTAGAGGGAGCATTTGGAGCATGGTTGGAGGATCAATAATGTGGGAGAAGGAAGGAGCTTGCTCTACGGATTTTGAGGAGAAGGGAATTAGCATCAGTATCTAGGTGCACTCATGATTTTTGCATATTCGCATCTTGCATGCTTTCTCTTCCTGTCTTCATCGTGTCTGCTAGATGACTGCTTGGATAATTCTTGTGATGAAAGTTTAATTCAGATTTGCATGTTGATTTTCTCCTTGTGTGAAGAAATCAATAGAGAGCTCAAGTAGGATAAACCCTAGTTCCAATTAGGAAAGAAATTAGTTTTAAATCAGGTTTGGGTTCGAATTGTAACAGAATCAAAGATTTGATTAGACAAGGGTTTGCATTTTAATGAAGAATTCTAAGTTAAAATTTATAATCAAACCTATTAGAAAAAAATTATAGGTAAATTTAGAGAACAATTACTTCTTAGGAGAATTTCTTAATTCAGAAAGCCCTTTTTGTTTAAACTAAGTCCATGTTCTCCTTTAATATGTATAAAATCTACTTACATGTGTGTGTGTGTGTGTGTGTGTGTGTGTGTGTGTGTGTGTGTGTGTGTGTGTGTGTGTGTGTGTGTGTGTGTGTGTGTGTATACATATTTGTTATTAAATGTTGAGATTCTTAATTACAGTCTGCGAATATATATAAATATATATATATATATATATATATATACATATACATATATATATACACATATAAATATATATATATATAAATATATATATATATATATATATATATATATATATATTCATTAAATCACAGCAAAGAAATTGTATTAAAAAATAATAATAATAAGAATCACAATTCGTGTCTATGGAAATTTTTTTTTTAAAAACATTGTATAAAATAGGGAGGGGCACGAATTGTACCCCATACCCCTACAGGTGGCAGAGGCCTACCATAGCTAGACTGCGACGACAGGGGTACTCTATACCCTCTGTCGGCGTAGTGCCTGCAGCCGCAGGTATTTAATAATATTTTTTTAATATTAATTATTATATATTATAAAATATTTATTATTATATAATATTAATTTATTTAATATTATAAATAAAATTATATTAAAAGATTGTTTCTTTAATGATTGATTCTTTTTATGTATTATAAAATATTAATAGATTATCTTTTTAAATAATTAATCTTTTATAATATTTTTATTTTATTTAATCAGATTGAAATGATGAATAGATAAATGTGGATGAATTGTATTGAACCTTCTACATGCCTTAATGAAACACGAAGGGGGTCTTTTACAAATATTATATACTCTTAGAAACATCTTGGGATATTGATTTAATGAATTATAAGGAGAATACTTTTATCAAATAAATACATGGTTTAGGAAAATGTACAAAACATTCCTCCACTCAATATCTAAATTGGAAAACAAAAACTTAGACCTCCACACTTAGTTCAATTATAAGACTTTAGCAATCCAAAACATGTGCTTGCATTGTGTTTACTCCATGCTTCTTGTTTTGGGTTTTTGGGTTGACTAGTGTTGACCAGTATGGACATCTACCAGAGGCTCGAGGGTTATGATTGTGATGTCATGATGGTGTTTTGATCTTGATTCTTTATAAACCCAACCATAGCAATTTGATGGTATTCTCTATGAGATGTTTGTATTCACTGATTGTTAATGCTTTTTAGTCTTCTTGAGTGAAGTTAAATGTATCTAAAACACTTGACTTAACCATTTTGAGTGATCGATTAGTTATCCTTGGAGAACTTTCCAGTTACCATGATGGGATTGAAAAGTTGATTTATTCTTGATGATGTCATGTTATGATATGTTTGACTCAACCATTTTGGAGTCTTCGATCAGTATGATTTTGAGATATATTTTAGTTATTAAGAACCAATGGATACTTTTGATTATCAAGGATACCTTCAGTTGCCAATAGAGAACTGTTGTGGTCATGATTATCTATGATTTTTTTCAGTTGCTCATGGGGTTTGATGATTATATTGTGGATTATCTTTTGTGATTTTGAGATTTATGATTCCATGAGCTTTATCTACTTGTAGTGTTGGGAAGTGGCTTGCAATGGGGGCCGGGGCCCTAAGAGGCTACTAGGGTAACTCATTGTAAGTTTCTTTAATAAGTGAAAACATTCACACCTAATACTAACTAAATGAACCTAAAAAGATAATTGTTTTGTTCTCACCCATGCCTTGAGTTCTTCTACAGACTAGGATGGGAGTAGAGAGAATGCTTGGTTGTAACGTTGCATTCTGTAGTATGCCTCATCTATATGAGAGGATACTAGTGGCCACATAAGGATCAGTAGGGACCCTGGAGTCCTAAGCTAACTACTAGGGTATCTTCTACATGATTTATGCGATGAAACTTGTCCACTTATAGAGTAGGTTTCCTACATATCATTGTGTGCCTCTGGGAATTAGATGTCAATTTTGTGATTGGAACCTTTGAGTTAGTATACTTTTAGGATTCTAAGACTTAGAGAGTATTTATGCTATCTAATTTTGATAGCCTATTTGGGACTTGAGATTATCTCCTCAGCACGGTGGGAGTGGACCATTTAGGTTCCATGCAGTTAGGTGGTAGGGCTTATCACTCTTATAATTTGAGATCCATTTGAGACACCATATCTAATGCATTCATGATTATAATGGTAGATATGTGTCCTTATATTGATTATTTGCATATGTTAGATGATGTTATCTAGTGCTTTACTTTGTATGTTAGATTACTTTTTGCTTATGATGTAGTATGTTTAGGTGTGACATTCTTACTATGTTAATACCGATGATCTCTTCGGTAAATTTTGGAATGTTATGCACAAAGGGATGGCTAGGACCCATGATGGTCTAATGATGCTATTTACAGTTGGGAGGAACTATGCACTTAGTTTATTATGTTTGATCTTTTACAATGGATGTCTATATCTTCTATGATGATGTATCATGTATGACATGTGATTACCTTTACTTTTTTGCATCATGGATTAGAATAGGATGATGTACCTTATTTCACATATGTATATTCTTTTAAGCCTATCATACCCTATGACATGTACAGTGGATGATGGAGCATTTGGAAATGTAACTTATGAACATTGGACTTATCATTATTATTTCATGTGGTTGTTGTATTAGATGGAATTCATTAATAGTTAATTTAGATGTGATTCAATGTTAAGGGATCCTTAAAGAATATAACCTGTTATGTTTACTTTTAGATGGACATTGCTATTGCTCCCACTATTATGTATGGGTTGTAAATGGATTAGTTGTAAATGGATTTACTTTCATGTTTTTAAAAAAAATAAAAAAATGCTACCAAAGTTAGTGAAATTTTTGGTTAATTCTTTAGATCCCTTGGCGGGGCATTACAATTCTAGCAAGATTGTCAAAGTTTAGATGATCCAATTTTTATGCCACAACCAATATTTGTCAACCTATCTTTCAAGACAAGTATTAATTAATGATGATTCTTGAACTATAGAATCAATCAAATTATAAAGATGTGCACCTCTCCTTAAATCATTGGCAATAAATTTATTCTTTTGATTTTTAATTGAACATCCTTTGGCATTAAATACATTTGAATATCTATTGTCACAAATTTGACTTACACTTATAAGATTATGTTTCAAACCTTCTACATAATAAACATCATGAATAGGTGTATCTTTATTAAGCACTATTGAGTCATGCCTTATTATATAAGCACCTAAATTATCCCCAAAATGGAGAAATCCTCCATCAAAACTTTATAATTTTTTAACTTTATTTGCAACCAGTCATATGATGTGAACAACAACTATCCAAAACACAAGTTGTGGGTCTATGAGTGTTGGTGTAAATAAGTATTTACATATTACACTTACTTAATTTTACTTAGGTTAATGCATTATTTTATTAGTTTATTTAGGTGAGACACTTAGGAGTTTGTGTACTCTCACAAAAGTGCACAGCTCTAATTATGCACATGGTGTCTACAACATAGGATTTCACATCATTCACTGAGTTGTCATGTTAAGAACATAGTTATTCACACTCCTAATTTAGTACATGTTGTCTACACCACTAATTTGTGTGCTACACCATTTTAGGCTTATCCTCTCATCATCACACTTAATTTCATGCTTAATAGAGAATAACCCACATCTGGTGGACATGTGTTTGGTTGTATGACCTATCATGATGCTGACTTCTATGCATTCTAAAAACTCTTCTGAGGCCTTTATATACATGCAATCCTAGTGTACTCTTGAGATGGTTGTATAGCATATTTAATGAATATATCATCATTCTAATCATACTCTCTATATTGGTCTATTGTTGTGCGTGTGTTTGAGTTCCTTGGTCTTGGGTGAATTATAGGCTAAGCCAAATTCTTACATGGTATCAAAGCTTTGAGAGATTCTCTACACATAGCTATTTGAGACTATTCATCCTTTAGCACCTCGACCCAAAACTGTAGGATCCAAAAAAATTGGGAGCGTTTAGAGCCAAACCTGACCTCACTATTACATTTAGAGTGTCAATTCAATGAAGATTGACTATAAATTTTCCTATGCTAGGTGAAAGTTAATTGTGAGGCAAAAAAAAATTGCAAATCGAAACCTAAAGGCCCCAATTTGCAGTTTGGGTATGGTCATTTTATTGATCTAATTATTTGTGTTTTAGTTTTGACTTAATTATATCTTTGTTATTATGTTGTATTTTTTGAAATTATTTTTCAAATTTTTTTCCTAGTCAGGTGTTCAGGCGCAGAGAAATTATTTTTAGCTGAACCAAGAAGTAACAGCCCAACTCAGCTCTGTAATTTTAGTGGAATATTCTATAATTTATTTCACAAGGTTTTATTTTAATTGGAAGGCTTTCTCTATTTATTTCGACAAAATTCATGCATTGCAGAGTACATAGACCGACAACTGTACATAAATTATAGCCTATGATTCTGATGACATAATCCTCCAAACTGCCTCCTCAACATCCTCCACAGGTAGCACTTTGCTTTTCAAGTAGCAACATTAGAGTTATAAACATCTTATAAATGCACCATGGGCTACATGTGGAATTATCCCCGTAGGCCTCCTGCCCATCTTTATAAACTGATGCCTACAAATTGTTTGCCATTCTTGCCTTTCATTCTCGATGCTTCTTAAAGGATATTATGGCAAGCACATTAAAATTCTTAGACTACAGTGAAAGATTTCAATGCACATGGTAGAGTTACCTACAACACATGGCTCCATCTATTAGTGCCACACAACCAAATTTTATTGGCTTGCACACACTCAAAGACACACGTTGATTCCATAAGCTCTGTAACCAGTCATCCACTCACTAGTTGCCACATGGCCATCCTACACCATCCGAACTACCATGTAGGAAACAACTCAATGCCATGTGGACCAGTTATTTTTTTCCATGCAACACGTAGATAGCTAACCACATTTTCACCTCATCACCTACCACGTATACCTACACAATCAGTGCCCCATCAGCCCCAGGCCACATTAGACCTATACAATGTGTCAACACTACCCATTCAGATTTTGTACAACACATGCAAGCTACCATATTTGCAAAAATCCATACGTCTGTACAGTACAGACATCACATTTTCCATCCATACTACCACGTTAGCAAGGGCACTTTTTTGTTGATGTCATCAAGTTCATCGGCCTAAATTTGACAATTGTTTGATTGTCATTCTAGGCCCCAATTTAACTACTGAGATGGTTGTATGACTATCAAATTTAATCTAGTCTTTTACTAATCCAACCCCTCTCTAGATTGATTTTGGATTTTGCAGTCTGACTTCTAGAGGCCATAACTTGGACATCCAGACTCCAAATTAGGTCATTTCCTAAAATTTTTAGTGGTGTAGAATTTTTCTTGTTTTGGAGCACATATTTGTTAGAAATTGCATTTTTTGGTGAATTTACCTACATAATCCTACATTTTGCAACTTCAAATGCTCCGTACGGGCACATCTAAAGTCAAAAATATGTTCTATTTTTTTTGAAAGTGCAATATTTTTCTTCTACTATCTAGATCAGTAGTCAAATTGTAGTTTTGTGTGGACAAAAGTGTCACTTTTAGCAATAGGGCCTTTCTTTGCTTTGTATTGCTTTAGAATTGTAGCACATTGTAAAGTTCCAAATTTTTAATACATTAAGAGGTTGTAAAAAGAAAAATCAAAAGTCCATGAAGGCCAAAATTAGCAAGTAGCCCAAAGCATCTATTTTTTGAGGATTTCTTGATTTAGTGAAAAGTGGGGGTGTTCTTGGTGTTGTGTTCTCTCTTTTCTACACTTTTCTTTCATTTTGTGCATTATGGGAAACTTTAAGTTTCCTAAATTAACTACTCATAACTATGCTACGTGGTCAATCAAAATATGGTATCACTTAATGTATAATGGAGTTTCAAAATATGTAGATGGTACTCTTTCTAAACCAATAGGTGATAATGTATTAGCAAGTGATATTGCAGCTTGGGTAGTAATGGATAGGAAAGCCCTAGGTGATATACGTTTGGGGGTTGATGATAAGATCATGTATCAAATCAAGAAGTGTTCTACATCCAAGAAAGCTTGGGATACCTCAAAAACCTTTATGGTAAAGTGTCTAAAGAGGATCTTTTCAAAATTGAAAATGAGCTTGTCTCCTTAGATCCTAAGTCATATGATTCAATACAAGATTTAATCATCAAGGTGAATGAACTAAGGACAAAGCTTACTGATTGTGGAAGTCTAATCAAAGATGACAGATTGATCTATCTCATACATAAAAAGTTACCCTCAGAGTATTCCACATTTGTATCTTTGTTTAACACCTCAAAGACTACCTTAGGGTCTTCCTATAAGAAAATCACTTTTGATGAATATGCTGATCTGTTGGATACTAAATAAAAGAAGTTGAAATCAATGGGGATTCTCAAATCACCTCAGTCTAAAGCATTGGTGACCAACAATGAGGGTTCTCAAAATTCAGCTCAATAGTCTTGAAATAAAGGAAAGGATAAGAAGAAGTGGAAAAACAAATCTGAGGATGCAAAAAAGACAACACCATCATCCAATCAACAAGGCAAGTCCTTGAATTCCAAAAAGAAAGGGGACAACAATAAGGAGAAGAAAGGTGCCTATTGCAAGAAATCAGGTCATGAAGAGATTGAGTATTATCTTAAGAAGATTGATGAGTTGACCAACATCATGAAGAAACATAATGTTCCATTTCCTAATTCTTATAATGATAAAGGGTCTTCTTTCGATTCAAAGGGCAAAGGGCAAGCACTCATGGCTAAGTCCAGCTCTTCAAAGGAATGGATATTTGACTTAGGTGCCTCATATCATATGGGTTCTTAAAAGTAGGATTTTTCTTCAATGAAGCAATCAAAGGTACCACAAATCTTCATGGGAGATAATAGAAAAATGGATGTTGAAGGAAAAGGAAACATGGAAATGGAAAATGGATAGTTTCAAGATGTTCTCTATGTTCCAAACCTAAGTTCAAATCTCCTATCAATCTACCAAATCAATCACCTTAGAGATGGACATAGAGTTGAGTTCCTTCTAGACTTAGTAAAGGTGCACAGTCTTAAAGATGACTCATTGGTTGTAGTGGGGAAAGTGAATCATAACAAAAGGTTGTACTCTTTCTCCCATTTTGTGACCAAGTCTCCTTCAAAGGCCTTGTTATCTCAATCTAATTCTCAAATGCAATTAGGGCATCAGTGGTATGGTCATCTTGAATTCCTCTGTCTTCAACAACTTTTCACATTTAGAATGGTCAAAGGTCTACCCCAAATCAAATTTTCTAAGGGTGAATGTTCAACAGATTTAGTGGATATGCATCCAAAGGGGAAGTTAGGGAATTCTTCAAGAGAATCAAGTGTTCTATAGATGGTTCACATGGTATTAGCAGGTCCTTTTGCAGTTAGCCAGGGTCGCTACATATTGATTTTCATTAGTGACTTTTCAAGATACGCTTGGGTCTATTTTCTTCATAATAAGAATGAAGTGTTGGAAAAATTCCTAGCCATCAAGACTAATGTAGAATAGAAATCTAGGAAAGCCATCAAAGTTCTAAGAATGGAAAATGGAAGTATGTATGTGAACATAAGACTTAAAGACTTTTACATACATGAGGGAATTGATCTTCAAACTCCACTAGCATTCAGTTTACATAAGATAGATGTTGTAGCTTTGAGGATCCAAACTCTTAAGTCTATGGCAATTTGCATGATACAAGCTAAGTCTCTTGATCCATTATTATAAGTCAAAGCAATCAATAGTGCCACTCACATTCTTAATAGATCTCCTCATCCAACCTTAGCTAGCAAGACTCCTTTTGAGGCATGGTGTAGCAGAAAACCTATTGTGACACACTTCAGAGTCTTCAGTTGTCTTGCATGGAAAAATAGATCTTCTAGAGAATGTAAGGTATAGTCACCTTGGCCTTGTACCTTCATTGGTTATGAAGACAGTGTCAAGGCATACATACTTCTAGATCCAGAGACAAATCAAATTTTTGTGGAGAAGGATGTACATTTTGAGGAATGTTC
Organism: Cupressus sempervirens; assembly: GCA_028749045.1. Classification (NCBI taxonomy): domain Eukaryota; kingdom Viridiplantae; phylum Streptophyta; class Pinopsida; order Cupressales; family Cupressaceae; genus Cupressus; species Cupressus sempervirens. The sequence goes on from CM053787.1 coordinate 1,046,731,232, forward strand.
ACCAAGCTTGTCCTCTAATCCTCTCCACACATCATATCGAGTGGAAATTGATAGTGACACCAATGATAGTACTCCAATAGATTCAGACATGTGGGGTTCTATCGACAGTTATAGTGAGAGGTCACTACATCGGTTCAGTTCACATGCATACATCGCCACAGTGATAGGTCCAGCATAGTACGATACATTCAATCCTCCAAGTATAGTTTTAGTGATAAATTTGGGGGACAATATTGATGATCTACCTCTTCTTTGTGATGCAACAACACCTTCTTCAGTTGTCGCAAGGGCTCCATCCAACCCTCTTGTTCATTCTCTACATAATTGATCATCATAGGTTGAAGTGATTATAGATACTTATGATCAAAAGTTGCAACAAAGTTCTTCATCAGTTGTAGAGATAGATAGTTCTTTGAGATAGGTTCTTTAACTAGTTGAGCAAGTTTTAGGGACATCACTTATCCATGAGATTCTTTACATGCAAAGCAGAAGCATCTCATTTGTACCTTTGGCCTTGTTTCTTCCTAACAGGAGGAACACCATTTTACAATCTTGGATTAGCTTCTTCATCAGAGCAGTCACTGTTTGACATTCTTCTTTGTGGGGAGGGGTGAGCCTATCCTATCTCTCTTCCTCTTCATGTCATTCTCTTATGTATATACTGGATGTATGTTGTAATTGGAGGGTCTTGATTACTCCATCCATCGATGCATCCCTATTCATCTCTCTTTTTTGGGGAGGGTTTTTCCCATTAGGTTTTCCCTCTTTCTCCGCTTTATGAGAGATTGCATTTTCATTATGTACATGGGTACCTAACATGGCCTAATAGCTAGGACCCATTGTGGATTTCATCCTAGAGTTTGTAAGCTTAAGTGCATTCCCCTAAGTTGCACTTAAGGGGGGGTGTTGGTGTAAATAAGTATTTACTTATTACACTTACTTAAGTTTACTTAGGTTAATGCATTATTATTATTATTTGCATTATTTTATTAGTTTATTTAGGTGAGACACTTAGGATTTTGTGTACTCTCATAGTTGTGTGCAACTCTAATTATGCACATGGTGTCTACAACATAGGAGTTTGCATCATTCACTAAGTTGTCATGTTGAAAACATAGTTATTCGCACTCCTAATTTAGCACATGTTGTCTACACCACTTATTTTCATGCTAAACCATTGTAGGCTTATCCTCTCATTATCCCACTTAATTCCATGCTTAATGGAGGATAACCCATATCTGGTGGACATGTGCCTAGTTGTATGACATATCATGATGTTGACTTCTATGCATTCTAGAAGCTCTCCTAAGGCCTTTACATATAGGCACTCCTAGTGTATCTTGAGATGGCTATTTAGCATATTGAATGAATATATCATCATTCTGATCATACTCTATCTATTGGTGTACTGTTGTGCTTGTGTTTGAGTTCCTTGGTCTTGGGTGAATTCTGGCTTAAGACAAATTCTTACAATGAGCAAATAAAGTTGTTTTAATAATTAGAGACTTTTCTATATTCTTGACAATATGTTTCCATATTTGTCTAGACTTTAAATTTAGTTTGCACTGATTTGCTAAGTGTCCATAATGAAAACACTTGAAACATCTAATTATTTTATTTAGACCATGATCATTTCTTCTCATATTATATTGATATGCCTTATGACCAAAAATATTGCAATTAAAATAATATTCTTTAAAAGGATATTTTGAGCCTGGCTTTGAAATCTTATTTTCTTTGACTATTTCAATATTCAAAATAGATTGATCAACCTATTTCATAATGAACTTAGTTTCTTTTCCTTTTTATCAAGTAAGAGTTCTTATTTTCAATACACTGATTTACACCTTCTAATTCAACTTGAAACTTTTTATTTTCTATTTCATGATTTGAGATCAATTTCTTTAATCTCTTTAGTTCTTGCATGGATTGAAGAAGTTCTTCCTCTAGATAAACTTCTTTACTTGAATCAAATGAAGATTTTGATTGACTGGATTCTAATTTAGGAACATTTATTATTTCAGCCATAAATAATCTCTCTTCTTCCTCATCTTTATCACTTGACTCTTCATTTGAGTCTTCTTTTGACAAAAGACTCTTCTTTAAAAAAAATTGAATCTCTTATTTTTATTCCAAAATTTTTTTTTGGAGAATTTTTCAGTTTTCTCATCATTATCATCTTGATCAACATGGGGACACTTCGCAAAAAATGTTCTAGCTGGCCACAACTAAAGCATTTAGATTTTCCTTCATATTTCTTTTTCATTTTTCTGACCAACAATGCTTCTAAAGAATCTATTAGATTTGTATCACTTTCATCTTGTTTATCATCCTTAAATGTTGTCTCTTTAGTTGAAGTACTATCTTGATTATTGATTCTCATTTCATAGGTAGTTAAGGTTCCTTGTAATTGATGTAGGGTTATTTTTGAGAATTTTTTCTTCTCTTTGAAAATGGAGATTGTAGTTTCAAACTTAGGTAAAACAGACTTTATGACTTTTGAAACTATGTCATCTTCTTAATTGTATCTCTTAAACCTCTTCTTTCATTAACTACTTCATTTACTCTTAAGAAATGTGTTATTATGTTTTCATCTTCGCTCATCTTTAGATTATCAAAGTAAGTTTTTAGAGTCAATAGTTTTGAATCTTTGACCTTTTCATCTCCTTGATAAATGGTTTTTAATTTAACCCATATGTCATTTGTAGATTGAAAATACTACATTAGCAAACACAACTTTAGTAAGACCACATAAAAGAGCATATCTTTCCTTTTTGTCCAGCTCATATGTAAGCCTATCATTTGGATTGGTAGGTATTATTTTTGGAATAGTATACTTGTAGACATCTATATCTGATTACATCATTTAAGTAATCCCATTTAGTCATCTCCTAAGGTATCATTAATTAAGTATTTAATATTTAATTAATTTATATCATCCCCTAGTTAATTAATTCATTTAATTGACTACAGTCCAATTGATAAAATTAAATGACAATCAAAATTCTAAATCATCAATTAAATCCCTATTCTCCTATCAAATTTAATAATTGCACTATGCCTATTTAATTTAATTTAATTTGACATCCCCTTTTATTAAATGAATCATTTAATAAATCTATCCCTAACCCCTAGCTATCCATAAATCCCTATCATTAGTTAAATCCAACCCATTCACCAATGCTAATCCTATTTAAGCAGCTAATTAAACCCACTCAAGTGCCTAGCCCACTTGTCTTCCAATCCCCCTCTAATCCAAGCCTAATCCTCACCCTAATCATATGAATAACTTTAATCCTTGATTAAGAATTCCTAAACCAAACCAAAGTCAAACCCCTTATAGAGACTTAATGGTTTCTTACACATCTTTACATGCTCTTACTTTCATGTTACACACATCATCCCCCTCATAAATCCTTCATTCCCACACTTTTCCCCCATTTGTTCATCCTCTCACATCCTCTCTCCTTGTGAGACTTGTCACAAGGCTATGGATTTGAGAAAGCACAATCTATGTGCTTCCCTCTCCTTGCATCCTAGTCATCACTCATGTTTGCATTTATGCCCTTCATCCTCACCTGCATTGGCCTAAAAATCAAACCCTATCCCTTCACAATCCATATCCACTTTTTATGATAATGTTATAATTCTATTTTGAGAGCCTAAAAACTACCTGAATACCCTTATAATGGAAAAATCTATCTACACTTACACATATGAATCTCTCATCCATTGAAGCTTGAGCATCATTTGAGAATACATCTATTAGAAATATAGTCCACCAATATATCTAGGGGGGGGGAAGTGAATTATTTATCCAATTAATATCATAATTATCAAACTTATTAAACTTTAACCATTTGAGAAATATAATCAAAAACCAAAACAAGATATGCATACACAATTAATGTCAGATATGTTAACTAGGGAAACCCTTGATTAGAGGGAAAACCCCAACGGGGATGCTACCAACAAGTTGATGTACTAATATAAATATTTATTTTTAGAGGATGGACCTTGTTATGAGTTTATAACAACATTTAGTACATATCAGTCCCTATTAGGAGACTTTGAAGGCCTAAATTAGGAGATTACATCCCTATTAGGAGTTGTGGAAGACAACTACACCCATTACCCAAACAAATTCAAGGTTAGGATCAATGAACCCACTATCCTAATGATGTCTATATTATTCCTTACAAAATAATAGAAATGAATTGTCCTTCCTTCCTCTATCTATGTCATGTCAATCAAACTTTTGTTCCTTCAAATCTTGTAACCAGATCACATAATTCACATCCAATAATCCCTTGGATCACTTACTCACATTCACTAAACACTCTTCTCCTTTGTATACTTAATGTTCATACTTCATACTTAAAAACAAGGAAAACATCTTTCTTTTATACCATAACTTCAAAATAATTTCTTGAGTTAGCCTTGAGGCTTTTCCCATTAATTGCAATAAGATAATTGATTAATTACAATTATAGTAGCACTATTAGCTCATAGTCTAAATAAACTCTCACACATGTGATACTAGGGCTTACACACTTGTTGACATCACCATACAACTATCATGAGTCACTAGATGATTGCACATCTTCTGATTACATCTTAGATGAAAGTTATCAAACAAATGTTAGAATGTGCACTCTATTTTTGTACTACTCTCAATAAATTAGGTACAAATTCCATATGTCTTTGAATTAGACTCTGTGCACTTTACCACATCATAAAGATGCAACATAGAACATTTCCTTAGTGGTACATCACCAAATAATCAAACCATTGTCTATACTACTAAGATCTTTGTCTACTACTCTAGTAATCTTCATATATTTTCTGCTATGTTGACATCAATGGCAAATACATTCATGAATACAACATGTCAATTCTCTCCAATTCTTAAGATACTTCCCCAATGCAGTTGTTGGAGTTCTTTCTTGTAAAGAACATATCAAGTGGATTTAAACCTGATACCAGGAAACAAATGTTGGAATATTCAAATGGGAAGTGTACTTCTGAGAGGGGGGGTAAATCAGAAGTAACTAGTTTTTATCCTTTTAAATTATTTTCAACACATAACTAAAAGTAAACTGCATGCATATAAACATTTAAGCAAACATGAAATGAAAGTATGCATCAACACATGACACTAGGAATTTGGTAACCCATAAACCCTCCAGGAATAAGAAGGTAAAACTAGGGTGGGGATGATACCCACAATATCACTACAGCAATAATTGTTTGACCATTTTTGATGGTTTTCCCTATTAAAGGCTTTACACTGTGTCAATAGTGACATAGTTAAAGGATTTATAAACACTTTACAAGAAGTGTCACCTTGTTAAAGGATTTATAATAGGTTGTTAAACCCACCTAATTCAATAGGATTTTCAATCACCTTCTCCAAAGGTTTTCCCACCTAGCTATTAAGCTAACCTATCAATATAGGATTTCCAACATCTAATACAATGGCAAGAAAGTATTAGAACAAGTAACCTAACAATATGCAATCTTTAATTGCTAGATTCAGGCGCTTGATCTTCTCTCTCTATTGTGACCCTTGCTTGATATGATCTTTGTTCTTATCCCTTGTCCTCTTCTGATCAACTAAATGTGTAATTGCTGCTCAATTCTCTAAATCTATGATGCCCTTGTTGTTTACCCTATTCTAAATTTTTTTATCTACTTAGGAACTTCCTTCTAACTTCTCTTTAGCAACATAAAATCATGGGGTCTAAGCCTCCTTATAAAGACTTTGTAGACTTAGGGCTAGGTATGGATCTACGATCCATATTGAATCTTGAATTCTTGCTAATTCCTTGCATTTTTGTCATTTTTGTAATTGGTTGCATGTCTACTCCATTTTTTTGATTGGTTGCATGCTGATTGCATAGGAAATATACAAGATTTGTTCTTATCCTTGTTTTCCTTTAAAATATTTCTATGTCGGCTCCGAAAATGGTTTACATTTGAGTTTGTGAGGGCACAAACTCATATGCTAATTCTATATTACTTGGCACATACTAGACTACTGGTGCTCGGCACATATACTATCCCAATTTTCTCAGCATCTATTACATTCTATCTTGCTTGGCACATATATGATTTTGGCTCACTCGACATATGAAGCACTCTAACTTTCTTGGCATCTACTGTGACTCGGCACCTATATATCACTTGGCATCTATTGCTTACTCAGCACTTGAAGTTACTCGACACCTATTGAAATTCTAGCTCGGCACATACTATAGCTCAACATACATAGTGTACTTGGCATGTATAGTGAAATTGGTTAACTGTGTTGACACTCGAATGTCAAAACCATTCTGAGACCAAAAATCTCCCCCTTTGACATGAGTGTCAAAAACACTTAACTATGCATTATTGAACTGACCTTATGAGTACATTTTTCATTCTACTTGGCATATATGAAAAATTTCAAAATTTGTTCAAAATTTCATAAGGAACAATATACCTTATAACTACCCCTAAGTTTATTGTGCCTTATTCATTCTTGAAACCAAAATTTTGTGTTGATGTGCCTAATACTCTTTGTCTTTTGCCATGTTCCTATATTTTGTATGTGTGTTCTATATATGATCTATTAGGGCTATGGAATTCCTACATTTTATATCAGATCTTATATGAAATAGAGCTATCTTCCATATGATTGCCAAAATTTTATATCTCCCCCTCACTTTGTCTTATTACTTATCTCCCCCTTTTAGCTATCTACAAACTTTCCTTTTTATTCTCAAAATGAATGGAAGAATGTAATCAAAATTTATAGTATTCTCCCCCTTAGTTATATCTTCATCAAAATATTATATCTCCCTTATATCTCCCCTAGAACATATGTCTCCCCCTTTTTGACACTAATGTCAAAGGGTTCTAAGGAGTAATACCATACTTAGCTAAAAAGTTACTATTTACCTCCATTATTATTTTAGAGCTACATCCCAAGTCTCCAAAGCAATGTCTAGTGATTTGTGCTAGATGATAGTATCTGCAGTAAGGTGTATAAGTCCATCAAGTGTGAAAAGATTAGGATCTTTCTTTAGAACTATTTCTGCATATACTTGCTCCTTGTTGAGAACTTCCAAATGTGGGGTGATAGAGGATTGAATTTGCATCATTTTAGCCTTCATATTGGCTTCCTCTGCAGTGAGTATAGCTAACTCCCTTTGAGTGTGAAGAAATTGTGCAAAATGCTTCTCACTTTGAGTTGGATTTAAGGGTAACTACATGCTAGAAATCTTAAGATTTTTCTCCAAGCTCAATATACGTTAGCTAGTCTCTTCTATGAAGTTGGAAAAGTCACACAGTTTGTTGTACAATGAGAAAGTGTTCTTAAGTACACTTTTGACATTTTCAAGTTCCTTAGCCAAATCTACCTATTCTAGTGCTATATCACCTAATATCTTTTCATTTACCTTGCCTTGAAATTTTAATTTTGACCATTCCATAAGTTTAGCATTACTATCCTGGTCTTCATTGGTCACCTGGTCAGCTATATCTGATAGTTTCTCCATTATGGGCTTTGATTCTTCTAGTGACTGCAAGCTAAAGGAATCCATGAAGATGTCCTTAATGTCATTCAATGATTTCTTGTGTTTATACTCTTTTCTTAGTATCTCCTACATTTTTCTCCTATCTAGTGCATTTTGCATTTCAGTTATCTGCTCAATGGTTATGGTCTTAGAGTCATAAGGAGGTATAATAATCTCTTCATCTAGCTTAGGATCTCCATAGTGAAGTATCCTGGCAACCTTTGTAGAGCTTGAGCTTGGTGTTTGGACTTGCAATGATATCATTTCAGTGCTTTTCTTTTGAAGAGTTTGTGTAAGAGTGCCAATTTTTGGTAATTCAATCAATGTCTACATTGCAGCTTGCTCCTCATCTTTTGTTTCCTCTTTTTCCTCTTTTGATTTACCTTGATCAATCACAATTGTTGGGGTTATACCTATTATTTTTATTATGGGATTAGATGAAGAAGTGTGTCTTGTTGTTCTCATGTCTTCCCCTTTTTCTTCACTTGGCATCTGAATAGTATCACTTGTTGTACTTGGTGGAGGTGGTGGAAGCATCAAAATTTTAGTGCAAGTAGCTATATAGGTGAAAGGTGGTTCCTTTGGTTTCACCTTTTCTCATTGTAGTTCTGCTACTACCTTCTATAGCTCATCAACACTCACCAATATAGGGTTTGTGCATAATTGTGCCTATAAAGTAGATTGGTGAAGGATCTTGGAGAGATCCTCTACAATTAGGGGATTAATATTTTGAGCTGAATTGTTAGTAACATCCTTTGCTATTATAGTTTATGTAGGTGTAATTGTCAGTAACATCCTCTTGCTACTCTTTTTGTTCAGCTATTGCCATGTCTTCTCCCTTAGTTGATTCCTCCAATTCTTTCTCTTTATTCTCTTCCTCTCCTTTTTCTTCCTCACCTTTCTTTTCCTCCTCTTTGTTTTCTTCTTCCTACTTCTCTATTTCCTTTGCCTCTACATTCTCCTTGGTGCTAGCTTCTACCTTATTTTCCTCTTCATCTTTTTCATTAGTCACCTTGTAAATTGACTTCCACAATTGTGTGGACTTATTCACTACATCCTCAATCTTGTTTTGTAGGATGCTGAAGGCTCTATACTTAGGTGTAAATTTGCCACTATGTTTTCTATTTGCCTTTGTTAGTTGACCTTTTTTAAGGTCAGGCATCACTTGGGCTAAGGTAGATTCTCTAATATCCTTCTCCATTTTTAGACAATAATGCCATTTATTTTGAACTATCTCATACAGTTCCTTGGGCATCGTATTGTCAAGTTCTACAGGTGTATTTTTGAATTCTACCATCATGGCATACACAGATTCCTCTACTTTTTTTTTCTCTTTGCTACTGAGCTTATTAAAATCAAGAGTCTTTAAAACATTTAAATCTGCATTCCTAATCTTTTCACAAATTTTATCAATTGCAGACTTAGGAGGATAGCTTACCACTCTAAATTGGTTGTTGTTCTCTGACTCTGTTCTTTCCTCATCAAAATTTGGTTGTGCTACATATTTTCTTCTCTTTCTCTGCACTTCACCAGTCTGTTCAGTGGCCTTCTTTTTCTATTTTTATTCCTCTTTGGCCTTTTGTGTTTTTGCCCTTGTAGTAGCCCTTGTTATAGATTTCTTTGGTTTTGCTTGAGTGGGCTTTGCTACCTTCTTGGCCTTTGGCTAAGATGTAGACTGAGTTTTAGCCTTTCTCTTCTTTTGCTTGGCTTGGGTAGGTGCTTCCTTGGCTTCTTCTTCCTTAGCACCTTCCTCCTTATCTTCTCCTAAGCCCTATTTCAATTCTATTGGTCCTTGCCCTTTCTCTTCTTCTTCTTCTGTTGTTGTACCCACTATTTCAATATCAGCTCCAAATTTCTTCTTGATTTTCCTTACTAATTTATCTTTCCTCTTAATAGTAGAGGTTGTCTTTAGTTTAGTTTCAACTTTTGATTTGATAACATCATATGTGCCAAAAGGTTTGGCAACTTTGTCAATATCTTTTGCAAGTAGGATAGTGATTGCATTTGAGCCTTGGTCCACATCCAACTCATAACCTAATGGCCTAAGCCATCTTACTCTTGGCACTACAGCTTGAATGTATGTGTAGTCAATGTCAACCAAAAAGCATATGTCATTGATGTGTTGCTCTACTAATGAAACTGGTATTCTCATTCTCTGCTTCAGGGACTTCTTAAAGTCCTCAAAATAGCTATTCATCTGAGCCTCAAAATTATCTCCCATCTGATCAATGAACTCATTGATTTGTGTGATTGTAGACTTGTTGGAATTCCAATTTACCTTCCCAATTGAAGGGAATTCATCCATCACATAGAAGAATATGCAGACTAATACTGATCCAAATTTGCATTGTGCTCCCTTGGATCTTCTTATTGCTCCCAAATTTTCATTTATTTGCTGAAGCATTAGTTCTACCAAATCATAGGTATGATCTTTCTTTACCAACTTGCAAGCTACATCAACAACTTTATAGGGTATGCTATTCAATCTACTTGATTGGTAGAATTTGTGTAAAATCACTCTAACTGCAAAGTCAATTAGGGGTTTTATTACAGTGTCAATGGTCATTCCCCTATTGTTCCATTTGGCTCTTGTATTCTTCTCAATGGTCTCCCTTCTATCAATTCTTAAGGTCTTTGGTTGATCTAGGGTTGGGAATCCCATAACTCTATGCACTATCCTTTTGGTAATTTTAATAGGTCCTATCTCCAGCCATAGATAACCATCATAAATTTGACTCAAAATAATGCAAATCCATTTAGTCTTAAACACCGTGGGAAAAACTAGGGCATTTGTCAAACCCTTCTTATTAACTAACTTGAATTCATTTTTTAGTATCCCATTATCACATAACTTGTCATAGGCTTGAAAGATTTCAAGATCACTTATGGTACCAATTTTTCAATTATAACACTTTCTCACATCTTGCACCATGACCACTTTGGATGGGATAACAGATAAAGCATTGGCTGGGTCGTTCTTATATGCAACCTCAGGAATGGTTTGAATTTAGGTTGTTTGACCTCATTGCTAACTAATTGAACCTCATGACTCTCTTTTCCTTTGGGGTTTTTGGAGCTTGATGCCATTTTACTAAACTAGGGTTTAAATATGTAATAAAATTTTAACACTGTGTAGCTTGGCACCTGATAAATACCTTTAAATTGATGAGTGTGTGTTGAATTGATATTGAAATCCATGCAAATGGTTGTTAGGTTGCTGCTTGATTACTTCTTTGCTCTATGTTCAAATGACATAAAAATGAGAAAAATTTAACCTTATATGATTCAAAACCTAGCATTTATTGCATAATGCATACAACTATAAACTCAGCACTTGAAGGTTTCAACATGACTCATCATCGATTGAATTTCACTCACTTGGCATCAACTATCAACTCAGTCACTACTAGAAACTCTGCACATAATGGAGCTTTGCTCAGCATCCAAGGGTAACTTGGTAGCTTCTTTAAAATTTTGACTTGGCATCTTTTCTCATGCTGATTTCTTCTTTGTACTACTCCTTTGTTCTTTGGGACTGATGTAGGATACAACTTTGCATACCAGTCCCATACATCTTTCTTTTGCTTAGTTGGATGAAGTGTGATCACTTGACCTTTTGGGTGAAGTGATCCCTCCATTTGATGTGCTGAATTCATCTTTCTTTTTCCAAGTCTTGTTCATTTTCCCTCTTATTTTTCAACATCAACCTTCTCTTTTCCTTTGTTGATTTCTGTCTTGGGTGCTTTTGACTTTGTTGGGCAGTTCCTACTAATATGACTAGTTTTTAAGCAACTAAAATATGTAGGTTGACTTAACCATCTACTATAATTCCCTCTAAAATGTGTCCTTATGCAATTTTTAGGAATTTGTCCATATTCCTGATAGTAATGATAGCTTTGCCTAGTATTGTAATCCCAATTGTGGTGGTGTGCATGGTTGTTTCTTCTTGCAGGCTGATTAGGTGTCCACATAGGCTTTGATCTACACTCAAAAGCTCCATGTCCATACTTTTTACAGTTTTAGCAGTGACCATCAAATCTTGGTGTCCTCATGGTCTTTGTTTTGCATTCATGTGTTTGATGTCCTTGCTTTTTGCACTTGTGACAAAAGCTTTCTTTCTTAGGCTTATCATGCTAGTGACCATTCTTGCTCTTGCACGCATTAGAGTTATGTCCCTTTTTACCATAGAAATGACAAGTAGGTTTAGTGTTATTACCTTTGTTACTCCTTTCTTCTATAGTCTTGGATGATTCTCCTTGCTTAGTACTGGTGTAACCAAGTCCTGAAGTGTCATTGCTGGATCTTGGTGATTTTAGCAATTGTTCAAAGTACTTGATGGCTTCACTTGATTTGTTGAAGCTCTTTGCTATCTCATTTTCTCTATTCAACTCATTCTATAATTGTATACTAGTTTTTATCCTTTTAAATTATTTTCAACACATAACTGAAAGTAAACTACATGCATATAAACATTTAAGCAAACATGAAATAAAAGTATGCATCAACACTTGACACCAGGAATTTGGTAACCTAGAAACCCTCTAGGAATAAGAAGGTCAAACTGGGGTAGGGATGATACCCACAAAATCACTACAACAATAATTGTTTGACCACTTATGATGGTCTACCCTGTTAAAGGCTTTACACTATGTCAATAGTGACTTGGTTAAAGGATTTACAAACACTTTACAAGAAGTGTCACCCTGTTAAAGGATTTATAATAGGTTGTTAAACCCACCTAATTCAATATAATTTTCAATCACCTTCTCCAAAGGTTCTCCCACCTAGCTGTTAAGTTAACCTATCAATATAGGATTTCCAACATCTAATACAATGGCAAGAAAGTATTCAAAAAATTAACTTGATAGTATGCAATCTTTAATTGCTAGATTCAGGCACTTGATCTACTCTGTCTATTGTGACCCTACTTGATATAATCTCTGTTCTTATCCCTTGTCCTATTCTAATCAATTGAATGTGTAATTGCTGCTCAATTATCTAAATCTATGATGCCCCTATTGTTTTCATTTTTTTACAATTTGCTATCTACTTAGCAATTTCTTTCTAACTTCTCTTTAGAAACATAAAATTGTGGGGTCTAAGCCTCCTTATAAAGGCTTTGTAGACTTAGGGTTAGGTACGGATCTACGATCCATATTGAATCTTGAATTCCCACTCATTCCTTGCATTTTTCTCATTGGTTACATGCCTTCTTCATTTTTTTAATTGGTTGCATGTTGATTGCATAGGAAATATACAAGATTCATTCTTATCCTTGTTTTCCTTCGAAATCTTTTTATGTCAGCTCCAAAAATGGTTTACATCTAAATGCTAATTCTATGTTACTCAGTACATACTAGACTACTGGTGCTCAACACATATACTATCCTGGTGTGCTCAACATCTATTGCATTCTGTCTTGCTCAACAAATGTATGATTCAGGCTCACTTGGCATATGAAGCACTCTAACTTGCTCGACATCTACTATGACTTAGCACATACATATCACTCAACATCTATTGCTTACTCAGCACTTGAATTCATTTGACACTTGTTAAAATTCTAGCTCGACACATACTATAGCTCGACATACATAGTGTACTTGGCATGTATAGTGAAATTGGTTAAGTGTGTTGACACTCAAATGTCAAAACCATTCTAAGACCAACAACAAAGACAAGGAAAAGCCTAAGGATGAGCTAAATCCTATATTCAGCTAGGCTAAATCCGAGTTCTAGGCCAAACATTAACAAAGTCAACAAGACTCACTTCACTTTGGACTCTACTAAGCCAAGGATGGCAAACCTAAGGGGTTTATCTCATTGACTTGATATTCTTCTCTGCAAGATTGTCCCCTATAACAGAAATTGTCAATATCCTTCTATGATTTTCTAACAAACTTCCTAATTGTAGTAACTAATTACAACCAAAGAAAGTAATAGCAAACAAACCATGACCAACAATTCTAGTTCTTCAAAACATAAAATGGGAAATTGGTATTTAATTAAAGTTTGGATCTCATCATAACTTGGGAATGCAACAATAGAGAACATGTAACCTCCAAGCTTACCAGTCCCTTATCCATTGGGCATCAACTAAACCTTCACATATAGATTGATATCTAAAGTATACTCATACATATGATCTATCTATTTGACTTGCAAACATAGATCAATCTTCATAAAAACCCTCATACTTATGGCGATATCCCCTTGGTGTAACCCACAATCCTATCAATGTAAACAATCATTTACTTTGCTTCATTGTTCTAACAAAAAATTTATCCTGACATACAACCTTAAGGGATTGCAATTGAGTTCAAGCTCTTTGTTCTCAAACACAAAAGATTGCAAATAACAGAAGAAGGAGATGAGAATGAGAATGAAACTAAAAGAAAATAAGCTCTTGCATTGATTTCCTTGAAACCAATACATCATCTATATATCAAAACTCAGTAAATACAAAATGAATGACTATTTAATATGAAATGCTTCAAAAGAAATACAATATGTTGTTCATAACAAAAGAACACTGAGAAAATGGTATCACAACTATGAGAAAAATCTCAAGAAATTGGAACCATACTAGTCTCACAATTCTCAAAAAATCTCCAAAGAATTGGAACCCTTACAAAGAGTAGAAAAGGAAGAATATAGGAGAGAAGATATTTTTGGGATTGCCATTTGAAACTGACAACTGTCCCCCTAGAAATGATCTTCAATCTGCAATTGTTGAAACTGAACTTCCTCATCTACTTGCAATTAAAATCATCAATGGTGCAACAAAATATCTGACATATCTCACTAAAGTAATCAACAAAATATCTCATGGAGAACATATTATGTACACATCAAATTTGAGACGGAGGCTTGAAATTTTATTTTGGCATGTCACTTCTACCTTTGCCATGAAATCAACTTGTGCTACTAGCAAAAACACAATTACTTTCAACCACCCTCAAAAAACATTCAATTCATCTTTAAAGTTGTTGATGAAATCACATATGATTAAATACATGCTATATTTGATCTCAACTTCATTTGAAAACATAAACTCAACATTTTCACTGTGAAGCCCCCATAAACACAAATCTATCTATAGTTGCTACTAGTTGATACCTGCACAAAATTCGACTGCAAACATGGAAAATTTGCTCTTTTTTGGTTCTATCGGTATATTACACTACCCATTTCACACAAAAATTGTGTCCCTGAGATCAATTTAAAAATCTAGCTCCAATACTGAATCGGAGCATTAAAAATGAAAAATAAAAAATGTCATATAGTTGAGCCATATAAAACTTTAAAACTCATTTAAATTTTTCAACTTCAAAATTCCGAGCATTGCAAACATTTGGATTTTATATTTAAATCATTTTCCTTTTCTCTCAAATCCCACAGTGCCAAGTGTTAATCTCTAATTTGACAATCATCATTTAGGCAAGCTCCACTTCATATTCCCATTTGAAATATATGAAACTTTGAATAATATGGGTTGTCATGCCCTAAATTTATGAGCCAAGACACAACCAATTTTTTTTTTCTTAAATTAATTAATTAATTTTTAATTTTTTTTTAAAGAAAAAAAAACTAATAAACAAGTTTATTACTTACTAACATCGAATATGATGTGAAGGATGATGACTAGGAAATGTTAAGTTCAAGTCTTAGGTTGCATGAATAATTTTCTTATTGAGGTCAGATCTCAAGTGTCACTACCTTCTTATTAATATCTACTAACAATTTTCTTAGAACATTATAATTTCTAACTTTACTAAAAGCACTTCCATATTCCAAGACCTTAATAAAGCAATTCAACATTAATAACTTCTTTTTACACATTATTAGTAAGCTCTTCATTTAAAAAAAACATCATATCCATAACTGTTGGAAAATGAAGATGGGGTAACTGAGAGGGGAGGGGTGAATCAGTTACCACAAAAACATTTTCAACAGTCCCAAAGATGCCTTAAACTTAGTTGCTGCTGCCACTCAGTAAACACATAAATTACTGCTTAAAACTTGATAGATGTTTAGTTAATTTATTAAGCATTTACTAAAATAAGTGACCATGCAAAAGAAAGTAATCATGAACACAGTAGACACCAGATTTACGTGGAAATCCAATATGGGAAAAACCACCAGCAACTAGTCACCAATTTTCACTCTTCTGAAGTGAGCCCTGTTAGGAGCCAACCCTGTTAAAGGTTACAAAACACACTGTTAGGTGTGACCCTGTTAGAGGATTTAATCACCCTGTTAGGAGTGGCCTTGTAAGAGGTCTTTAGAACAATTCAACTGAATTGCCACCCTATTAAAGGATTTATGGAATGGCTATTAAACCAACTCTGTTAGGAGATTTTGGAATCACTGTTACAATGGTTAGAAAGCAACAATGAATGATCTGAAAATACATGCAACTTATCTTGCTGAATACAGATCTCAGTTTAGCTCCACAAGGTCCTTACTGATTAAATATATCTTTGCAGCTCCAAGATTTCCCTCTACTCAACTCTGCTTAGGCACACACAAGTCTCTTCCTTGCATTTCCTTGCACTATTCGTATATATTCTCAATTCCACACTTTTTTGCATCTTGAGCACCTCTTTATATATATACTATACATAATACCAGGTCGGCCTAGCCAACTTGACAAAACATATTCCAAAGTCGGCTTGAACTAACAATCAAAACAAAATTCTTCACTGGCCGACACTGTTAAAAAAAAAACTGCTTCCTGTGTTAACCGGTAGAACTCGGTAAAAAAAAAAACTACAGTTACCGGGGAATTCGATAAACTTGCTACTTCCTTTGGAAACTGACTAGACTCGGTAAAAGCTATCTTTGATTACCGAGTGATCTCGGTGAAAACTAAGCTTTCCTTAGCTTACCGTGCGAACTCGGTAAACACTAACCGTTCGCTACAAAATCCTTTGATACCCGAGTGATCTCGGTAAGAACTAAACTTTCCTTAGCTTACCGTGTGACATACAGGAACACTCAGTATACACTGCAAAAGGCTTTACTGACTGACTGAGCTTAGTAGACTCTGTAAACTATTTTCCTGACCGACAGAACTCAGTAGACTCTGTCTGATAACTGATATGGCATTTGTGTAACATCAAAGACAATACACAATTACTTAATTGTATCCAACAATCTCCCTCTTTGGCATTGATGGCAACACAACATGTCATAGCAGAAATGAAATTTGAAAGCAAGTCTACAGCAACACAACACAATTAATAATTCTCCCTCTAAGATAGAGAACTATCCCTCTTACAGTAATCTCCCTCTGTGAAGAAATTACATAATCAAATTTCGGAAAGATATGACAGTAAAACTCTCCCTCTTTGACAACACATGCCAAAGACAATCCAATTTCAATGAATTTCATTGTACCTTTAGTACTGATCCATATGCAATATTTCCTTGATTTGCTGCATCAACTGATGATTGTTCAATTTTGTAAGAGCTGATGCATCACTAAAACTTATTTTTAGTGAACTTCAGATAGGGGAATAACCCCTAACTTACCTCTGAGATACAAAAATGTATCCTTAGGTAAAGGTTTTGTGAATATGTCAGCAATCTGTTCCTTTGTATGGACATATTCCAATCTGATTTCCTTGTCTTGCACCAATTCTCTGACAAAGTGATACTTGATTGCAATGTGCTTAGTCTTAGAATGCATTACTGGATTCTTAGATATGTTGATTGCACTTGTATTATCACAAAACATGATAACTGGTTCCTTGATTTCCATCTTCATGCCTTGTAGTAATTGCTTGAACCAAACAATATTAGAACAGTTTACTGCTGCAGCAACATACTCTGCCTCTACTATTGATTGAGATGTACAATTTTGCTTTTTGCTTGTCCAAGAAACCAACCTCTTTCCAAGAAAGAATGCACCTCCACTTGTGCTTTTTCTGTCATCAAGGTTTCCTGCCCAATCAGCATCAGTAAACACTTTTAAGTCTAGGTTTCCTCCAAATTTATACCATAATCCATAATCTTCAGTTCCTTTCAGATATCTCATTATCCTCTTGATTGCCATCATGTGATTTTCTCTTGGTTTGGCTGAAAATCTTGCCACAATTCCAACTGCAAGAGCAATATCTAGCCTAGTATGAACTACATATTGCAACTTTCCAATCATAGATCTGTACAATGTCTGGTCTATCTTCTTTGAATCATCTTCTTTGGTAAGTTTTAGTCCAGTACACATGGGAGTTCCAACTGGTTTACAGTCTTCCATACCAAACTTTTTCAATATCTCTTTGATGTATTTTGCTTGAGTGATGTAGATGCCATTCTTGTTCTGCTGAATTTGAAGTCCAACAAAGAATTTGATTTCACTAAACATTGACATTTCAAATTCCTTACTCATTTGTTCTGAAAATTCTTTGCAAAGATCATCATTCCCTGTGAAAATAGTATCATCTACAAATATTTCTGCCAGGACAATCTTATTTTCTGGTCCTTCCTTGATATACAAACTACTGTTATCATTATTTCTTTGAAATCCAATTTGAATAAGATGGCTATGCAATCTTTCATACCATGCTCTAGGGGCTTGTTTCAGACCATACAATGCTTTGTGCAATTTGCAAACCATGTTCTTTTTATCTGGATCTATAAAACCTTCAGGTTGTTCAATGTAGACCTCTTCATCTAGTATACCATTTAGAAATGTTGACTTGACATCCATCTGATAAACTTTAAATACTTTGTAAGCAGCATATGCTAATAAGGTTCTAACACCTTCCAATCTAGCAATGGGAGCAAAAGTTTCTCCATAATCTATGCCTTCCTCTTGAGAATATCCTTTGCACACTAATCTAGCTTTGTTTCTTGATACTTTACCATTTTCATCCAACTTATTTCTGAAAACCCACTTTGTACCGATTACATTTTTGTTTGTAGGCCTGGGTACAAGAGTCCATGTTTTGTTTTTCTCTATCTGCTCTATTTCTTCATTCATTGCTTCAATCCAATTATCATTTTCTAATGCATCTTTGACAATTCTAGGTTCAAAATCAGCAAGTAAACAAGTACCTTTCAACTTACTTCTTGTGATGGTTCCTTCAAATTTATTTCCAATGATCTGATCTGCTGAATGATGTCTCCTGACATATTTGGCTAGAACAGGTTCTTTTCCTTTTGGATGAATCTTGTCATTATCTTCTTGCATTTCTTCTTCATGCTCGGTTTGTTCTGGCTCGGTATCAACTGGCTCGGTATGCACATGCTTGGTTACCTCTGGCTCGGTAATCTCTAACTCGGTATTTTCTGACTCGGTAGATGTTGGCTCGGTAGATGTTGGCTCGGTAGATGTTTCCTGCAACTCGGTTAGTGATGACTCAGTAGAAGAAGGTTTCTGATTCTCAGATGCAGTTGATATTATATCCGGATCACTGAAGACGAATCTTTTTTAATCTTCTAGTTCTTTTCTGCTTTCTTCTTCAGTCTTTTCTGCAAACTCATCAACTTTCACATGTATACTTTCTATGACTTTGTGAGTAGATAAGTTCAAGCATCTATATGCTTTACTCTTGCATGAGTATCCAAGAAATATACCTTCATCACCTTTTACATCAAATTTACCTTTTCTAGATTCTTTCAAGATATAACATTTTCTTCCAAATACTTTCAGATAACTTACATTGGGTTTATAGCCATACCATATTTCATAGGGAGTTTTGAATGAGTCCTTTTTTAACTGTACTCGGTTTAAGGTATGAACTGCTGTAATGATAGCCTCCTTCCAGTATTTGATAGCAACATTCTTTTCTATCATCAAGGTTCTTGCACAATCCATGATGGATCTGTTCCTTCTTTCAGCTATGCCATTTTGTTCAGGAGTAACTGGTGCTGAAACTTGTCTTTTGATTCCTCTTTCAATACAAAAGTTATTGAATTCATGTGAAATAAATTCACCACCTCTGTCTGACCTTAGGCATTTCAATCTTTTCCCTGTTTCTTTTTCTACTCTTGCCAAATACCATTTGAACATTTCAAATGCTTCTGATTTGTTCCTTAGGTACATGACGGTCATCATTCTTGAATAATCATCAACAAAAAGAATAAAATATTTTTCACCAGTATAGCTTTTAGTTTCAATAGGTCCACATAAGTCAGTATGCACAATTTCTAATAAATCTTCAGACTGATAATTTTTGCTTTTGAAACTAGACTTACCCATCTTTCCAATTTGACAATTCTTGCATAAACTGACCTCTGGTTTCTTTAAATCAGGAATGCCTCTCACTTTCTTGAATTTGCTTATCTTTACCAGATTTTCAAAATTCACATGACATAACCTTTTATGCCATAACCAACTCTCTTCTACTTGAGCAATAAAACATGAATGTTCATCAAGTTCAAGATAGAACAAGTTACCTTTAGTTTGAGTACCAGATCCAATCAGCTTTCCTTTACCGTTCAGCAGTCTTGCTTTGCCTTGGATGAATTCTACTTTGAGTCCATTGTTGAGTAACTGTGCCACACTCAACAAATTGTGCTTTAGGCCTTCTACCCAATAAGCATTATCACATACAAGTTCCTGGGTTAGAGTGATTCTTCCTTTTCCTTTGATGCAACAAGGTTCATTGTTTCCAAATCTTATACTGCCACCATCATACTCTTCAAATTGATCAAACTTTGTTTTATCTCCAGTCATATGATGTGAGCAGCCACTATCAATGATCCATGTATCATTCTTACTTATGTGAGAGATGAGTGCCATTTCTTCATTGTCAGATTCATCTTTTACAGCAATGTAAACAATCTCATCCTCTTCTTCATCATTAGAATCATTAGAATCTTTAGCCATAAAACATGATTTCTTACTTTTATCCTTAAATGATTTGAGATCTTTCTTACTGTTCCATTTATTATCTTTCTTTTCATCTTTATCTTTCTTGTTTGGACACCTTGCAGCAATATGACTGACTTCTTCACATGAAAAGAAGATTAGGGGTACTTTACCTTTGTATTTACCTCTTCCTCTTGAATATTTCCTTGCAAGTAGAGCTTCAATTACTTCAAGGTCGCTGTCAGAGCTCTGATCTGATTGATCTTCACTCTCTGACTGAGATTCCTTCTTCTTCTTGCCTTTGTCCTTGATTGAAAGCTTGGCTTCAAATGCAGACTCAATGTTCTTTGCAGCTGGAACATAATTATCAAAATTATCTAGTTCAAATGCTGTCAATCTTCCAACTATGGCCTCTAGGTTTATCTTGTGATTGGCCTCACACCTTCTTTCTTGAATGGCTGATACCCTGATGGCATAAACTGGAAGTAGAGTTCTAAGAACTTTACTTATGACTGTCTCTTCACTGATACTTCCTCCAGAAGCTTTGATAGCACTGACACATGCTTTAATTCTTTCAACATATTTGGCAATGTTTTCATCTTCTTTCATTTTCATCTGATTGAACTGTCCTCTCAGACTTTCAGCTTTGGCTCTTCTGACATTGTCATCTCCACCATAGATCTCTTTCAGTCTTTCCCACATTTCATAGGCAGTAGTGCAGTCCTTGACATCATCAAACTCTTCATAACTCAAGGCAGATGCAATATCAATCATCATAATGTTATGAGTCTTCTTTATAGCAATGTCATTGACTGATAATGTACCTGATGGTTCTTCATATTTTTCATCAAGATATTTCAGACCAGTGTCACCAATGGAAGCTAGATGAAGTCTCATTAATCCCTGCCATGCTGAGAAGTTGTTTTGGTTAAGCCTTGGGATTTCCCTCTTGTAAGACATCTTGATCTTTGGCTTAGATCTTTGAAATCTCCTCCTGCAAGCACCAAGAGCTCTGATACCAATTGTTGGAAAATGAAGATGGGGTAACTGAGAGGGGAGCGGTGAATCAGTTACCACAAAAACATTTTCAACAGTCCCAAAGATGCCTTAAACTTAGTTGCTGCTGCTACTCAGTAAACACATAAATTACTACTTAAAACTTGATAGATGTTTAGTTAATTTATTAAGCATTTACTGAAATAAGTGACCATGCAAAAGAAAGTAATCATGAACACAGTAGACACCAGATTTACGTGGAAACCCAATATGGGAAAAACCACCAGCAACTAGTCACCAATTTTCACTCTTCTGAAGTGAGCCCTGTTAGGAGCCAACCCTGTTAAAGGTTACAAAACACACTGTTAGGTGTGACCTTGTTAGAGGATTTAATCACCCTGTTAGGAGTGGCCTTGTAAGAGGTCTTTAGAACAATTCAACTGAATTGCCACCCTGTTAAAGGATTTATGGAATGGCTGTTAAACCAACTCTGTTAGGAGATTTTGGAATCACTATTACAATGGTTAGAAAGCAACAATGAATGATCTGAAAATACATGCAACTTATCTTGCTGAATACAGATCTCAGTTTAGCTCCACAAGGTCCTTACTGATTAAATATATCTTTGCAGCTCCAAGATTTCCCTCTACTCAACTCTGCTTAGGCACACACAAGTCTCTTCCTTGCATTTCCTTTTACTATTCGTATATATTCTCAATTCCACACTTTTCCGCATCTTGAGCACCTCTTTATATATATACTATACATAATACCAGGTCGGCCCAGCCAACTTGACAAAACATATTCCAAAGTCAGCTTGAACTAACAATCAAAACAAAATTCTTCACTGGTCGACGCTGCTCAAAAAAAAACTGCTTCCTGTGTTAACCGGTAGAACTCGGTAAAAAAAAAAAACTACAGTTACCGGGGAATTCGGTAAACCTGCTACTTCCTTTGGAAACCGACTAGACTCGGTAAAAGCTGTCTTCGATTACCGAGTGATCTCGGTGAAAACTAAGCTTTCCTTAGCTTACCGTGCGAACTCGATAAACACTAACCGTTCGCTACAAAATCCTTTGATACCCGAGTGATCTCGGTAAGAACTAAACTTTCCTTAGCTTACCATGTGACATACAGGAACGCTTAGTATACACTACAAAAGGCTTTACTGACCGACTGAGCTCGGTAGACTCTATAAACTGTTTTCCTGACCGACAGAACTCGGTAGACTCTGTCTGATAACTGATATGGCATTTGTGTAACATCAAAGACAATACACAATTACTTAATTGTATCCAAAACATAACATAATAGCAACACTTCCTTCTAACCTATAATCTCAAATAATACCCTAATTTATATCTTGGTAACCATTATTCCTTCCTAAACATCTTATAATCATAGGATAACACACCCTACTCACCTTCCAACCCTTCTTCATATAATCAAGTGTCTAATCTAATCCAAAAGACAATTAACACTCTTAAATTTCTAACTCATCCACAACTAATTTTAAAAAAAGGGATTCTTGGCCTAAAGCTATACTACCCCTACATGTACTAAATCCTTAATACTATCTACTAATTACATCCCTTAACATTCTTATTTATTTACTTCACAACTCAATTTCTATGTTGAGAACCTAAAAATCTAGGAAGGCACATCACCTTTTATTCCAACTCATGGAGGAGACTGTGCATTCTCCTAGGTGCCTAAGTTCTCTCTGCCCAAGGTGATTTGAAAGGGGAACTCTTAGCAAGTTTAGGGAACATATAACTATTCGACACTAGCTAAATAGCCACGAAAGTGCACCTGGCTAATAGCCAATGCTGTTAACTCCATCTACAACCAGGTCCTAGTGCATGCAGAACATACTTTGCATGTCTGAACGTGCTTTGCAACTCTGTGCACGGAAGTGGTTCTAGTCAAAGGCCCATACAATTAAAGTTTTACTTTCTCATATAATTTCACAACTCCTTTTTCTTACCAACCTTTTCTTCTTATTGGCCCTCAAACGTTTAGTTTTTCTCCTTCACATATTCAACTAAATTTTAATGAGAATGACTTGCTTTTTTTTAAATAATATTTTATAAATTTTTGTTTTAAACAATTTTTTATATTTTATTTAAAATTTGGAAATATAAAATATTATTCTATAATCATAAAATGTAGATTAATATTTTTTTAAAAAAATTAGGTTAAGTAAAAGAAATATTAAAATAAGTTTTAAATAAAATTTTCAACTTAAATTCTTAATTCTTACATAAATTTATTATTATATAATATTAAAGGTTTATACTATATATATATATATATATATATATATATAACTATTATAACAAGGTTGCATAGCAATGTAATTCATACCTTTATAAAATTAAAGTAATTAATGTTAAACACAAAGAATAAAGAATAATGTTAAAGAGGTACAAAAATATATATCTAATGATAAGGATATTGAAAAAAATATTAATTTCAATTTATTAAAAAATAAAAAATAAAAATGTTTAATCATTTGTATTATAAAACATTTTATTCTTATATGAATTTATAAAATAGAAAATCTAATACAAGTATATTTAATAAGATAGTTATTAATCTAGTTATATATATATATATATATATATAAAATTTTATTTAAAATGTGGAAATATAGAATATTATTCTATAATAATAAAATGTAGATTAATATTATCTAAATATAGTCTATCTTAATATATATAAATATAAACTATAGATCTAATGATGAGGATATTAAAAAAATATTAATTTCAATTTATTAAAAAATAAAAAATAAAAATGTTTAATCATTTGTATTATAAAACATTTTATTCTTATATGAATTTATACAATAGAAAATCTAATATAAGTATATTTAATAAGATAGTTATTAATCTAGTTATAATCTAATATTATCTAAATATAGTCGTATATATATATATATATATATATATATATATATATATATATATATATATATATATATATATATATATCTTAAGATAGACTATATTTAGATAATATTAATCTATGTTTTATAATACAAATGATTAAACATTTTTATTTTTTATTTTTTAATAAATTGAATTTTTGTTTTTTTTTAATATCCTCATCATTAGATCTATATTTCTGTACCTCTTTAACATTATTCTTTATTCTTTGTATTTAACATTAATTACTTTAATTTTATCAAGGTATGAATTGCGTTGCTATGCAACCTTGTTATAATAGTTATTATCTATGATTATTATTTTTATGTTTCAAAATTAATTACATTATAATATCATTTTAAGATTTTAAAAAAATATTATTCTCAAAATTTTACTAAGTATATAACTGGTGATTATGCATAATTGAAATACTTAATACATAATTAATATTAAAATAATATAATAAAAATGAGCAAAAAAAAATGTAAAACATTTATAATTTTTTAGTTAAAATTGAAAAATATAATATTCAAATTTTTACCATATATATATATATATATATATTAATTAAAGATAGTATAAACCTTTAATATTAAATAATAGTAAATTTGTGTAAGAATTAAGAATTTAAGTTGAAAATTTTATTTAAAACTTATTTTAATATTTCTTTTACTTAACCTAATTTTAAAAAAAAATATTAATCTACATTTTATGATTGTAGAATAATATTTTATATTTCCACATTTTAAATAAAATATAAAAAATTGTTTAAAACAAAAATTTATTAAAATATTATTTAAAGAAAAGCAAGTCATTCTCATTAAAATTTAGTTGAATATGTGAAAGAGAAAAACTAAGCGTTTGAGGTCCAGTAAGAAGAAAAGGTTGGTAAGAAAAAGCAGTTGTGAAATTATATGAGAAAGTAAAACTTTAATTGTATGGGCCATTGACTACAACTGCTTCCATGCACAGAGTTACAAAGTATGGTCAGACATGCAAAGTACGTTCTGCGTGCACTGTGATCTAGTTGTAGACAGAGTTAATGGCACTAGCTATTAGCCGGGTGCATTTTTTTGGCTATTTAGCCAGTGCCCTTACCCCCTTAACTCCTAGCTGAGCTCCCATGTTGGGATCACGTGCCCCCCCCCCCTGCTTGTCCCACTTTTCAAGGCGGTCTCTTTGGGCTCATTACCTACTATGACTCCTGCATGCAAATTTTCATATGACAAGGAAAGGTGGATGTTGGATTTATTTGTTTTGCAAGGTGGGGAAACATTGCAAAAAGGGGCTGGCATATGTCAGCGATTCATCACATTTCAAGCTTCTTTTAGGGCTTATGAAAGGAAGTTGACGCCAAGGGGAGGTGGGACCTCATGTCCTCTAATCCAATTTACTTTAAAAATGTGCTTCCTTGGGGATGATAGTTGCCTAGGTATTAGGAGTATGCTTGGAATAGGCAGTGATTTGTTCATTTAAATTTTCTTTCTTTCTTTTTTTAAAAATTTGTTAATGTATGGGGACTTGGGTACTACCTAGTTTAAAAATAGGGGTCTAGTCTTTGTATGTTTGTTTTTTTTTGAAAGGACTAGTCTTAAGTTATACTCATTTAATTTTTTAATTTTTTTTTTTTTGATTTCTAAGATGGTGACACAAGGGTCATGGGAATTAACAAGAGTCATTTCTCACATAAGATTTAGGATTTGATTTATTTTATTATTTGAGATCTTGTCAAAACTAAGATATTGCACATGATTCTAGGGAATATCCCTTTGATTATTTTATTGCTCTGTATTTTGGGAAGGAATTTATCTTTTCCCCCATACATTTTCCACAAAGGAAAATGTGCATGTCAAGGCCTAATTTAGTGTAGAAGTTCATCCATTTTCTTCATCTCCTCAAATCAACTATTTTGCTAAGCGTATGGGTTTGGTGGTAGGTTGACATTATTTCTATATTCTTTCTATTTAGAAGTCACTTAAGAAATAAATTCAATTTATGAGTTACATTAGAAGTATATTTCAATTGACAACAAGTTGATAATACATTATCTTGATTTGTTTTCTTGACTCAATGAACAGAATACAACCACATATGTACATTTCTCAGGTATCAAATTGGATGGCTATTCTTGAAATGAATCCTTTCCATAACTCTATCTATGATTCAATAGTCTCTCTTACCATTACATCTAAATGCTTAATCTAGAATAATACAATAAAATCACCTTGATAAAGTCTCCAAATTCTTTACTACTTAATGGATCTTTTTATTCACAATAATGTACATAAGGTGACAAAACACTTTTACAATACAATACAAGAATACAAATTAAGGCTTCAACTTTTGGAATGTCATATACATTCACATGGATAACTATATCAACCTTTAAATTACATTACCAATGACATATTTCTTCCTTGATTTTATGCAATCTTTCAATGCAACAACATGAGTGAGATGGAGAGAGGTTCTCCACTATGTACATGATGCAAAAAGTTCCTCCTTCAAGCAACATCTAAGAGATGACCATTCCAAGCTTGTTTCTATTGCACCCTTGAGCATAAAATCTGCAAGTACAGACAAAGGAACCCAAAAAAAACAAAAAAAAGACCATGGGTGCTCTCCACCCAACCATAGGCCTCCAAAGAGACCACCCCCATGCTAGGGGAACAAGGCTCAAACCAAGATTCACATACACACTTGCGAGAAACATATACATTACATATCAGACTTCAACAATCCCATCCCAAGGTTATTTCACAAAGGTTCACCAATGAAACCTTGAACATAGGGTGAAGGTGTGCTCTAGAATGGAGACTTGCTATACCAAACTATATCTGCAATAAACAATTTTCATGCTCTTTCAGGGCTATCATAAATCAACAAATTCCATGCCCTCTTGGGACTATCATAAATCAAAAAATTAATGCCCTCTTAGGGCCTCCACAAATCATCCTCTAAACCCACTACCATTAGATGTAGCCTCCTTGAAACCCATACTCCATAAACTTCCTCTCTACACCATACTTTCCTTATCACCCTTAGCAAGATATGAATGGTTATGGCATACAATGGAGCCCATACTCCAAGGTTCTCAATACATTTTCAAGCCCAATTTAAGCCCTTCACCTTGGACTTCTCTTCCCTTCCCAAAGGGTGAGTAAAGCCCTCACACCCATAACAACACTCATACTCAAGATTTATGGAGGGTCAAAAGCAAGAAAACAAGGGAAATCCAAACTTCATGCTCAACACCACACAACACAACACAACGAGTCACAAGATGGTAGCACACATTTCCTGCACAACGTCATACTCACTACCTACAATCTCATGAATGCAATATTAAGATTCAACTTCAAAATGAAAGAAAAATAACTACATGGAAAGAACACCATGCAAACATTCACATGAATACTACATCACAATACAATGCCATGAATTCTACTCACAACATGAACTCACACCTCTACATGCTCATGAATGCAATACCATTATGCAAGTTTGAAGAAACATAATACATGGGCAAGATGAAACCAACCTTGAATCCCTTTAGAAAATGGAAATGAATGGTTGTAGAAGAGCTCCCTCCTAAGCTTACAAACCTTAAGGGTTTGTTTGGTTGTTGGAATATGATTTCAAAATTGGCATCCAGAATCCTTGATTTGGGATTCTAGAACCTGAAATCCAAGTTTCAGTTTTGGGAATTCGATTTGGGCCCGTTTATTCACCAAGAATTCAATATGAGAATATGCATTTCCTCCATTTGGTTGCACATTTAAGAAGTGGAATTGGAATACTGACATGAACAAGTTTTTTTTTTAAAGATGAATGAAACATATTTTTAATACATCATTTTAGCATGATTACACATTATATAATTTTAAAGCCATTATATTTATTGTCGTCAAAATTGTGGAAAATACTTTGTCCACCAAAATAAAACTACATTAATTTATAATTTGTTGTGATATTACTAAAAGAATGGTCAAATATTTGTATAGAAAACAAGAGCTCTTGGAGAGCTTGAGTCACAACACATACTGCCAGGTGTTAATAATGTAATTTGCATTGATAATATTTAATTTAAAAAGGGATAATTTTAAGTTATATGTAAAATACAAAAGTAGAAATTTTTTGTAGTTTATATAATATGTGAATTTAGTGCTAAATATAAATAATACTATTAATTTTTAATAACTTTATAACTAATTAATTTGAAGAAAATTGTAGAATCTGAAACCAACGAAATCTCAAATTTCAACTAAATTTTGTATTGTAAAATTTAATATAAAATAGAAAACACAAGTATGCTTCTAATAATACGAATATATAAAATGTAAGGTTCAAAAAAATAGAAATAAATATAATATAACATTTGTAAAATAGAAAATATCTTTTAATTTAACTAGAACAATTTAAGTAGTAAGAAACAAATATTAAAAATATTGTACAATATTCAAACAAAAGAATATTTGAAATGAGTTAGAATATATAAGAATTGTTGAACATCTTTATATTATTTGTATTTTTCAGATATTTTTGGCACAACATAAAATACATTTTATTTATAATTTCTCATATTTCAAATTTTTATATAATTATCTTGAGATTGTTAATTTTGGAAAAGAAAGTCTAATAATGTCAAATTTTAAATTAGGAACTAAATTAAATTTACAAATTTTTTTTTTAACTCAACTCATAAAACATATAATAAAGTTTTGTCTTTATTTAATCATTCTCACATAAGGTTCCAATATACAAGGTTGAGTAAGAGGCCAAAAGGCAATGCAAAACATGTAATAAAGTTCTATCTGTATTAAGCTCATTGTCGAAAAAGAGCCCAAAATACAAGGCCGAATAAGAGACCAATAATTACACATAGAAGCTAGTGTAAAAAGATTATTTCAGCCTCTCGTGCCTTAAACATTTTACACATTTCATCTTTTGTCATTGAACCAATGTTAGCCCTAGCCACCTCTCATGTCTTACACATTTTCCACTAGTTTTTTTCATTATGAGTAGTTGTAGAGTCGAACCACTTGAAATGTCCATAACTTCCGCTACCCTGCAATACAAAATATTAGTTCATACTAATATTATTACATGTCATTAGTTTGAAACATATAATGCATAACATGTCAAGATTAATAACCTTTTTACTCTCAAGACAACACCAAAATTCGTGCCCAATATTTCTGCTCGTGCATGACACTCTTAATATGCATGCCCCAACACCACATGGGAAATTATAAATGGGCACAACTTTCAAATCCATGAATCCTGTATCAAAAAAAAATGCACAATATCTTAATTGGTGTAGAGGCCAAACAAGCATATAAACATTCATGGAAGCTCAATACACAATAGGTTGAGATCAAATTGATCTACCTCCAACTGCGACATATTTCATGGAAGCTCAATACACAAAAAATTTAGATTAAATTGAAACAAGTGAGTACCACTCTTCCACATGACTTGAAGATCAAACTTGTGAAATAAATCTGATGGGCTAAAAACTTAATGCCACTTGCTGCAAAAGGTTATTAAGAGAAATATGTAGTTCGGTTTGATGAGAAATGATTTCTAAATAAAATGCATTAGATTAAATTGAAACAAGTGAGTACCACTCTTCCACATGACTTGAAGATCAAACTTGTGAAATAAATCTGATGGGCTAAAAACTTAATGCCACTTGCTGCAAAAGGTTATTAAGAGAAATATGTATTTCAATTTGATGAATTAAAAAAAGTTGAAGGTAAAATGTAGTTCATAGTTTGAATGAATTAATAAAAATTTGATGAAGTTTTGAATATTAAGGAGTTAATGATCTGTTCAATTTAATGAATTAAAACAATTGTATGAACTAATAAGAGGTTAGTGAAGTCCAATGAATAAAAAGTTGTACTAATGAAGTTTTTTAGCTTGTTGGTTATATTTTAAAAAGAACAAATTGCAAAATGTACATGAAAAAGGTAAAAAAATTATTCTTTGTTCAGTTCTTAGCTCTCTACAAACAAGAGATTTAGAATTATTTATTCTAAGCTCTTAATTCTTCATCTGAGATATTACAACAAATTTTTTATATGAGAAAAGACTATCTTTTAGATATTTGCTTGTTCTTACTACTTAAAAACTAGAAAAGATAGCTTTCAGCTCTAGGCTTATTTTTCTTACTTTCTAAAATTTGTTCCATGCTCACAATCTGTTTCATTCACATTCAAATATTAATTTTTTTATTTAACACTGACAACATTTTTTCAAATTTTAGAAGAAAGAACTATTAATTAAAAAATTTAAATTAAGAAGGAACTTCAACTCTATATCTCTGTTTACATAGCTTTCAGTTTTGTTAAATGAAGATGGAGCTTTAACTCTATATCTCTACTATAAACACTTCCAACATAAATTATCATCCTAATACTCAAAGCCATATAGGAGGTCGAATTATAGAACAAATTATAAGATCTATGATATTTGAAAAAAATAAAGATTGAATAGATCTATGATGAGGATGAGATTCCTGCTTTTGGGTAAGATGAGTGACGACGATAAGATTCCTGATACTCTATATCTCTGTCATAAACACTTCCAACATAAATTATCATCTTATACTCAAAGCCCTCAGCTAATTGATCTATTATATAGGAGATTGAATTATAGAACAAATTATAAGATCTATGACATTTGAAAAAAATAAAGATTGAACTTGTCCAGTAGCAAAATAAATTTGACGGGTAGAGGTGTTTGCTCTTACCTCTTAGTTCTTTAATAGGAAAGAGAGCTTGCTCTCACTACTGGTCAATTAATTGAATAAAAATCTTGTTGGATCTTAGTAGAACTCCTGATACCACTTCTGAAAAGAGATTTTGAATCCATTACTCGAACTTATTTTCTTTTTTTTAAGAGGAAGGACAATTTTGAACCATTGAATTACCAATCAAATTGAATAAATTTATAAAATATCTTATTAAGATGTTTGTTGCTTCTTTAAAATTCGATTGAATGTTTTAGCATAGCGACAGTAGAAAGCATAAGAAGCTGCTTCCTATCATAAATTACCTGTATCTAATCAAAAAAAAAAATATTGAACTCCCATAAACCACTCATCTTAACTCTAATTTCTAAGAGAATATGGATGACTCAGCCTAAAAACTACTTGATAGCAAAAACAAAAAATTAAGATAGAAATTATTCAAAGAATGTTGCAGAGCAAAAAAATATGTACAGCTTTTAAAAATACAGTAGTAGTTTGTCTCAACTACTAGTTAGTATTTCGTGCTCTGAATTTGTAGGTATTGACCCTCATGGTCAAAACAAAGCAATTTCCATGGGGTCTCCTTTCTGAGAAGCAAAATGGATGAGAAAATACGAGTAGTAAGGCTAACTAACAAACAATAAGTATTTCAATCAACAAAATCCAGCAGCGAAGAATTGAAAAAGAGAAAACTCTTTCCTATTGAAGCAACCTATTTAACATGAATCCTTTCTGAGAAGCAAAGTCGATGAGAAAATATGAGTTGCAAGACAAAATAATCAACACAAATATTTCAATCAACAGAATCCAGAAGGGAAGAATTAAAAAAAAAAATACACTCTTTCCTGGTGAAGTGCCCTATTTAACATGAATCCAAACTAAAAAATGTTTACAGGGTTTTATTAACCACCAAATGTTAGTTTACATGCGAAGAAATTACTGATCCCTTAAAGCGAGGCCTAGGTCAGAAACTCCCTGAAAGTTTCATTTAGGTTGGGGTAATTCAAGTGATTCAGACGCAGATCTGTTGCCAGCAACGATTCATGGGGAGGCAAAGCATTTTTCCCAGGAAGATCAGGCGATTGGCTGCAGCCAGAATCTGTAAAAAGCAGAAGCGTAGCATGTTTGGCCGTGGCCTCGGTAGCCAGGGTTCATGAA
The DNA here is from genome assembly GCA_028749045.1 of Cupressus sempervirens. NCBI lineage: Eukaryota > Viridiplantae > Streptophyta > Pinopsida > Cupressales > Cupressaceae > Cupressus > Cupressus sempervirens. The sequence goes on from CM053787.1 coordinate 1,046,763,452, forward strand.
ACTGAACTGGATGTCACATTTCTATTGGAGAAACATGCAAACCCAATTCAACAAGGTAAGCTGATCTCTGTCTCCCACAATTGTTTGATAAAATTGCTGGTGGAAAGAGCTTTGCGTAAACATTCAACAGTTTCTTGAGATGAATTTCTTTTATATGATTGGTTTGAACAAAGACTAGTGAGCCCAAGAGGGCAAGGGGTAGTTAGATGAATCTGCACTAGACAGGGTACTAAGACAGTGGTAGAAAGATTTGAGCCCTTTTCTTTTGGTTCTCCTTCTACAACCCTAGGCCTATCTAGATAAAAGAACCTGTTGGGTGTTGTAATGCTTCAACATCTGAACAAAAGCTAAAAGAAAACGGATTCTATTGAAACTTTTCAAACCCCTGTGTCTTCTATAAAAACTAGGGCTTCTCCTCAAAAGGAAAAAACTATGACGTAGAAACAAATACATTTTAAAGACATTTGAAATTCAAATCAACGAAGGAGGATAAATTCATGGCGGCTCACCTAGATTTCTCACCATTTTCAGAAAAGAAGGGTTCAAGTCACTAAAGAAATGGTATGGAACCCACTGAGAAAGCCCTACTCGCTGATGAAGATTGCAACCAAAATAACTCGCCTCCTCTATAAACCTCTGCAACCTAAAGAAAATGAAACCTATATGAATGGAGAAGTAGAACCCTTGTTGAAAGCACAAAATGCAAAGACATACCTCGTCGAGCAAATTGAGCAATGGCAATGGATACTTTCGAGCGGGAAATGAAATAGCTCCTCGCGGATGCAAAAAAAAATCAATTTCAACAAATATCGTATGCCCATTTTAATAAAAATTGGAATTAAAACGAGTTTATGACCAATTCCAAGTTTTTCGATAGAAGACGAAATCTACGAAATGGACTATAAATGAGGATTTGGAATCTCATTTCTATCAAATTCTAATTCGTATTTCGCACACCCAAATAGCGGATTAAAAAGTTATTAGAATATGGAATTCTAATTCCACCTCAAATCCATGATCCAAACAGGCCCTAAGATTCTCTAAAGTTAGAGAGTGGGTGGACAACCCACTAATTTTTCCCAAGCCCTCTAAAAAGGCCTCCAACTTCTCACTCAGCTAAAAATAGCCCAAACAAGAAGCCTCCCTTTTTTTACACCCTTTCTCCTTTCTAAAATTGTACCTTGACCAAGTGGAAGGAAACATGTGAACTCTTCAAAAGGTCACCCAGGCCTACTAAAGGTTAGATTTAGACCTACAACCCATACTATTATCATGTGGGCACTTATTTTTCACCATGGTAACCCCCTAGGATCACTTTTTGGTCCTTAAAAGTCCATATGAAGATAGAATTCGATTTTTTTTCTTGATGGGGACTTCTCAAAACATTTTTTCTATGTGAGGTTAGCTTGGGCACTACTTTGGGGTTATCTTAGGTTAGGTTACTTCTTACCAACCCTAAATGACATGGCATCTCCACATGGACAACACAAGTGTCAAGTCACACATTAAAACATCTCACAATTCACAATGACATACATCTCTAATGTATTCATGAATTTAAATTTACTATACATCCAAACTCACATTTACAAAACAAATAGATTACAATGAGGCTTTGAATCTTTCAAATATTCACCTCAACTATGTCATGTTCACATGGGCTTGAGCCTCGGTTCCCCGTTAAATCCCATGGTCAAATTCCTGCACACTAAACTCGAGCATCAATAGTCCAAGAAAATCATATAAGCAATATATAAACAAGTGCAATAAATCACTTTCACATTCAACATTAGGCTTGCATATTCATCATTTCCAATTACTTTCCCTTTTCTAATCATTTTCTTCTAAAACATTCAAAACACTAAATACCAATCCCTACATATCAACATTGATTCTTATGTAACATGATTAGAATAATCATTCCAAACAACCTCATAATCTATTTTCTATCACAACAATGAAATATTGAATTCAAGACTATTAAGTTACAAGGCAGGTGATTTGGGTTCGTTTGCATATCTAAATCTATCCTTTGGCACTAATTTTCATTTGAACATTACAATTTGATATTCAAGTATTTCTACAATTTAGTTTCATTAAAGAAATTGAAATAATTTAGAACATGAAATGAAATTATTAAATATATCAATTAGGTTCTAATATGCATACATAAGTACAAATTATCAAAATTCAGATATTATAATGACATAACTTGATAGACTTGCAAGTGTATCAAAATTTCAAATTAGAAATACCATAATACAATTATGTCATCTATACTATGGCGGTTCAGATGAGGCCTCACATGGGTCTACAATATTACAATGAAATTGTAACATCATAGCCCATATACTTTGAATTCCTGATCATACGATGAGATATTGATAAGGGTTTTAATTAATTAAGTATTTAATTAATCCTCATCATAGCATTGTATTATGTTGAAAATCACCTCCTGATGATACAAAAATGTTGTAATATCTCCACATAAAAAATTGACCTCCCCAATCCTATGACTGATTGTAACATCAGCACTCAACGTTCTCACCTCTTGCAATCTCACGCGAAATCATAGAATAGAGAAACCTTGATATTCACTCTACAATATTACAAAATTTTGTATTATCATAGTTCTCCAAAAAAATTCCTTCGATCATATGAGAGGGCTAGGCACAACTTCATTGACTCAGGTCAACCTTAAATAGGCGGATGGGAGGGTCCACATATGGACCTTGCTTGTTTCAAAGCGGCTGTCTCAAAGACAACTGACCTATTGAGCTGTCATTATTATAAAAAACAAAAGCCTTCCCACCTTATGAATGTGGGATATATGTTTTAAAATGCCCAACCACCTACTACTGCTAAACTTCAATGAATACTACACCTTTCATTTTGGCGTGGGACCATTGTGGATGTGCATCCTCTTTCAAACCATGGGAAATCTTCCTCCATGGCATGATCCTCTTTTAATGCATACAAAAAACACAAAGAAAAGCCTTCCCTTGTAGATGTCATAAATATCTCCTTGCATGCTCACAAGCTACAACTTCCTTGCCAACTTGGGTGCTTGACTCCCCTTTCATTTGCCTCTGTCATGGTGGAGATTGCTCCTCTAAAAACATGGGACTTTTGTTGCTTATGCATGGAGCGAGCTTCCCTCTTTATTTGGTGTCAGGTTCCCTACCATCTTCTTGTTGAGCCATGAATGCCCCTGCGAAAGGATAACCCCTGTATTCCTTGGACATGGACCGCCTGTGAAAAGATGGCATCCCCGTCTCCAATATTACCTTGCATTTCCTCCAGACATGGGATGCTATCTTCAAACATGAGGGGTTTCTCTTGGCATAGATATGTTCCCTCTTGGCATGGAATTTCCATTTAAATCTATCCTTGTGACCTTAAAATTAATTGTTGATTCTAATGATTCTTCCTTTTCTGATGATGTCGCTCATAGGAGATGATAAGAAAAAGTGGTTGGTGAATCTGAATAAAATTCTCTATCCATGTGATCTTGGGAGTCTTGATGTACATGATGATAGCCATTTACTACAATTGTATGTCCGGCAAGAATTCCACCTACAGAACCACATCTACTACCACTACTGGAATGTTGCATGAGTCCACAAGTATAGTTTGTACCATCCATTCCATATTGAGCACTTTCATCTTTATGTTGGACTTTCATAGTTTTAGTACCTACAAGATTTCCATAAAAAGAAGATCTTCATCACAGAAAGGGAACATGCCTTCTTTAAAGTTTTGATTTGCACATATTTTCCTTGATCTGATGGAATTAGTCAGACCCCAAAATGGGTCCGACTAATTTTTATTTTGTTTCTGAACAATTGATTTGCAAACTGATCCATCGATCAAACTGACTGGAATCCACTTTGAGCATTGAATCATCACTTAAAACTCATTTTATCACTGTTCTTTTAAACTGTGATTTGATGACAAGAAGGCCTAATAACTGGCTTTAAAAACTAACATAAACACCTAGTCGGGCTTCAAAACTTTGAAAATCTTATCTCTCTGACACATTTTAAAGGCTTGCCAAATCTCGTCACATGACAAAATCAAGGTCAAAAGATATCGACCTCTGAACATGTCTTCTTAAAACTGCCTACAAATGGTTTGAGCTTTGAAAACTAGGCAAATGGGTGTTTGAAGGCTTGGAAACTAGAGAGTCAGTACGTTGTCATGAGGAGAATGTAATCCTATGATTTGGGCTCATTACGAATCACATGACGCATTTGGCGAAGGTCTGAAGTTAGCTACCTGGATTTGCATGACTGAAACATCAATAGAAAAGTGTTTTTTGCAAATGGAATGACCCTGGGAAAGTGTGCAGACGAATTTTTCAAGTCTTGAAAACTAGCACACTTGTAGTATTTTTTATAGTAGAATGCAGGGGAACAAACCATTCAATCCAAAAACATATGGATTTAAAGATATGACATCCCGAACAAGGCTCCCGATCAATCTATATTTTTGATTACCAGTGAAACCTAATAAATTGCATCCAGAATCACGTTTGAAAACTAATCAAATAGATTCTTCATAAGCTCAAATTCGGAGCATAACAAGTGTCTGAACCCTAGAAAATTATGCAAAATGAAATTTATTATTTGGGTCAACTATTCAAAAGTTATAACTTGTCAAATAGGGCTACCCAAAAATATCAACAATATACAGATTTATAACTGATGCAACTGACCAACTTTGAGATGTTCCAAACCTAGTCGAAACATGTCAAAATGACTTCAAACTTGGAACATAGGTTCTTTGGTAGCATACTAAACATCCCCAAAGTGGTAGGTTATGAAACATAATCAAGTTAAAGATATTCAAAGGCAAACTGGGTTCTTTGTCATTGTTTGACACTTAGGCAAGAAATGCAGAGCTAAGGACTACTCAAAATGAAACTTCGTAGAATGGTTTGGAATGTCAATTTATCATTATAGTAAGCATGGATAGGTCAAATGCAAGGTGTTAGAAACATAAAACACCACCTAGGCCATATTATGATAGCCAGATACATATGCATGAAAAGTGTTCATAGGGACTCAAAACAACTTAAAATTTTGGAATAGACACTCAAAACAAGAATGCAATTTTGAGCACCAACAATGGCTCTTTCTAGTGATGCATGCCCCTTGCAAGCATGGCAAGAAATTAGATCTCTGGTAGAAGCAAACCACTTCAAAAAATTTCTCCGAATTTTTTTTTGAAAACAAGGAAACTATTCTAACTATACTGTAATGCCCCACCAAGGGATCCAAAAGAATTAACCTAAAGTTTCACTAAGTTTGCTAAACATTTTTTTTTTAAAAGTAAGAATGTATAACATACACCTCAAACATATAGTAGCGGAAGCAATAACATGTAATCAACAACAAACATACATCACAAGTTACATTCCTTAAGGATCCCAAGACGTTGAGTCACATTTAAATTTAATTAATTCTAAGTCTAACAACTACCACATACATATGAAAGAATAATCAGAAAGTCCAATGTCCATAATATACATTTGCTCCGAATGCCTCTTGACAAATTAATTCGTAATGCTCAATCATCCACTATACATGTCACAGGGTATGAAAGGCTTAAAAGAATATACATATGTAAAAATAAAGATACATCATCCTCAAATCCATGATACAAAGTACAGTAAAACAAATGAAACCATATACCATACTTGATACATCCATCCATCATAAAAGATATAAACATCCAACATGAAATACAACTATCCATCTATCATAAAACACAACTAATCTAAGTGCGTGGTTCCTCCCAACCATTAATAACATCATTAGACCATCATGGGCTCTAGCCATCCCCCACGCGTAACATCTCAAGTCACCGAAGAGATCATCAGTAGTATAGTAATAGGGACATCACTCCTAAAACATACTACCTTATATGCATAAAGAAATCTAACATGCTACCACATACGCATAAAGAATCCTAACATGCGAGAATAAAGCATAAGATGATCCTCCAAAGTAGAACACATCACCTAAACATTATGAACAAGCATCCCAAGAAGCTCCAGCCATGGTAGCACCTGACGGATCTCAAATGGTAAGAATAAAAGCACCACCACCCGACCGCATGGAACCTAAATGGTCCACTCCCACCGCGCTGAGGAGATAGTCTCAAGTCCCAAACAAGGTATCAAACACAAAACACAAGTACTCTCTAAGTCTGGGAAATCCTAAAAGTATACTAACTCAAAGGTTCCAACATAGACAAACATCTAGAATCAGAGGCACCACAAAGACACGTAGGAAACCTGCTATGCAAGCGGGAAAGTGTCATCACATGAATCACATTGGAAGTTACCCGAGCAATCCCTCAGGAATCTCGGGTCCCCAGTAATCCTGTGGCCATTAATATCCTCTCGTACTGATGAGGCATACTATGGAATGCAAGGTCGCAACCAAGCATTCTCTCTACCCCATCCTAACCTATACTAGCACTCAAGGCATGGGAGAGAACATACAATTATCTTATTAGGTTCATTTAAGTCAGTATTTAGGTGAGATGTTTTCACTTGTTAAAACAACTTACAATGGGTTACTCCAGGCAGCCTCTTAGGGCCTCGATCCCCATTGCAAGCCACTTCCCGACACTGCACATAGATAACCTACCCTAGGCTCATGAAATCACAAATCAAAGAATCATAATAAAATCACCTCAGTCCTATACAAGCAACTAAAAAACATCATAAAAGATAAGCCACAAAATTTACATCAGTTCTTCATGAGCAACAAATAAGCATCAAATAATAATCATATGATCACAACAGTTCTCTATCAGCAACTGAAGGCATCAATGATAATTCACAAAATCCAATGGTTCTCCAATGAGCAACCAGAAAGTATCACAATACTGATCAAAGACTCCAAAATGTTCAAGTCAACACATGACATCATCAAGAACATAACAAACACTTCAGTCCTCTCAAGCGACCGAAAAGCAATCCAAGTATAACTGATTGAGACTCAAAAATGGTTATCAAATATAACTGATCGAGACTCAAAAATGGTTATCCAATATAACTGATCGATGACTCAAAAATGGTTATCCAATATAACTGATCGATGACTCAAAAATGGTTAAGTCAGGTATCTCATAAATATACACCTCAGCTTCACACAAGAAGACTGAAAGCAATAACAACTAGTAAATACAATCATGTCATAGAGCATTCCATCACACTACCATGGTTGGGTTAAGAAAGATCAAGACCAAATCATCATAACATCACATTCACATAATCTCCGAGCCTCTGGTAACAACCTAAATTGGTCAACGCTAGGACAAAACCTAAACACCCCATAATACAGATAACACATAGAAATATAGAATAGTCTCACAATTTGATTTAATCTTAATAATATAATGTTAATTCAAATGTACGGGTTTCTATTCTCGTTTCCAGTGTATAATCCAAGTACTTATGATTTACAATATATAGCTTAACCTATTCTTATATTTAATTAGGATCAAGCTAAATCCCTAATTTGGTTTTAAAACAATTTTCTAAAATGATCTAAAGACAAGATACTTAACAAAATAAATAGGTAATTTATCAATTTACAATTTTCATTTAACTATATTCATCAATGGTTAATTTTAATTAAACTAATGTTTAATTAAATTAACTAATGATAATCAACTAAGTTCTTATATTATCAACTCTAGAATTATCAATTATTAATAATTAATATAATTACTAATAATTTTATAAAATAAACTTATTTTAAATACATTATCATTTAAATTAATTAAACAATAATAAAACTTATCAATATTATTAAATAATATCAAAGTTTACATTATGAAATGTATTAATAAAATATTATTAAATTATATTTGATTTAATATTAAAATCTATTAATAATATTAAATTTGTTAATAATTATTATTGTTTAAAAATAATAATTATAAATTAATATACATATATTAAATTAACTATTAACAACTTTTACAATTTTAAAATAATTAATTAAAAACTTTATTAAAAAAATAAAATATAATATAACACAAAGCATTATATAGGCCGTCGGCCTTTTAAATAAGCCTGCACGGCAGGCCTGCTGATGCAGGGCCTGCGGCAGCCTGGCTGACACATGTTAGTGTAGTTTTTTATTTTTCCTATTTTGCTAAGTTTTTCCTACACTTTTAATAATCTCACTTAGGTTAATAAAGCATGTCTTACTAGGTGAATGGTTGTGAGGTGTCACCTTCCTACATGTGAGCATCCATTAGCTATCTTAGGAAGATACTTTGCTATCTTTAGTCCGATAGATGGTTGCTCCTCATTGGTTGGTGTTGCCACCTCCTCCCTCTTCCTAGCCTATATAAGCATGCTACTTGGCTTGTATTTGTATCTCTTGTTTTTGCATCCTCTTAATGCTATTTTGCTTCTAGCATTTGCATTACTCTCTTGGAGACTAACTCTATGATGCTATTTTGATTTTGTATCAGTTGCATTCATAGTTTAGATATTTACTCTTTGCACTAGTTTTCTGGGTTATTAATCTTTTCAGATTCTAACATGGTATCAAAGCTTTTCTATGTGCAAAAGTAGATTTTAGTTTCCTTATTTGAGAGATTTGGGGGGGGGGGGGGGGCAAAAAAAACTTTATTGTAGCTTTTTGAAAAATGAAGTATGTTCTTCTCTTGCATCTTTGGATGATCCTGAGAATCAGAAAAGTTTTGACAAAAATAGTTTTTCTCTGGGGTTTCAATCTCAAATCTGACAACCAACTTGCATATTTGGAGTTTTCAATCAGTATTGCAGGTTCCAACATGCCATTGATGGACTTAGGAAGCTGATCTAGCATTTTCATGTCATATTTTGGTTGCTGGGGTCATTTTTTAATTTTTGGAGCCGTTTTTTACTGTTAAAGGTGTCCAATTTACACTACAACAACATCTTTTGTACATCAGAAAGAAAAACACTTTTTGGGTTTTGTTTGTAGCCTCAAAAAACCATCTGGGTATCTTTTAGATTTTGCATGCAAGCTGTATATTTTGCAGAATCGAGCATGCAAAGCTACAGCCATACCCCTCTCCGTTGGCAGTCGCAAATTTGAACGCAGTTTTCAAATGTCTCATTCTTGCTCATACGGACTTCAATTTTGACGATTCTTGTTATGAACTTGGCTATTTTTTTGTGCTCTATCCACTAGTGGAGTTGTTTTTTGATTTTCATGCATGAATTCTTCAGAAATTGCAGATTCTTAGCCGTGACTATGCATAGTTCTCATTTTGGAAACTTCGGAGGATCATAACTTTCTCATACGACCTCGTATTAAGGCGATTCTTTTTTTGAAAGTGCATGATTTTTTGAGTAGATCGTAGTGGTGCTATTTTTTTCCTTGATTATTGTGCCCAAGTTTCACTTTTAGCATATGCTCTTCATGAGGAGGCCCTATCGGTTTTTCTTCCGTAACTTGAGCATACGAATGTATTTTTTTGATCCAAAAAATGTGTCGAAAAGCTGGTTCTGAGATGGAGATGATGGTATAGGTGTTTTTGATGTTTGCTATAGTCTAGTTTCCTGTTTTGGCAGTCAAAGCCAGATGTTGTATTTTGCCTTTCGGGAGCCATATCTTGCTCATTCAGACTCCTTTCTGGGCTCGCCAGATATCGCTGGAAAGATGGTTCTATGAGTTATTCATTTGTAGAGGTCTTTTATCCAAATTCTGCTTCAGGTTCTTTCTCCTTCAAGTTTTGCACTTTCGCACTCTAGCGGATTACTTGGATTCTATAGGTCCTGGAATCTCTTCTTCTGTTCTTTTGGCTCACTCTTCTTTCTGACTTCTGAGCATTGTATGCTTCTATTCTATTGCATTCCTTTTTCTGTAAACGTACTGAGATAAAGTGCCTGCTTTTGCATATCTGGGATCTTGTACACCTTGTGTTTGTTTGTACTCGCACTCAATTATAAAGTGCCATGGGGGGTCATGATGTTTTGCCATTTTGTGCTCATCCACCTTTGTCAAGTGAATTTTTCTTCCACGACATTAGCCCATGCAGTGTGTCAGTGACACTACCCTTTATCCCGTGCTTGTACTTCTATTGCACTATTGGTGTTCCTGATTCTTCTTCTTGCAGATGTTTTTGGCATTACATTTCAGTGTTCCTATCACCCCTCTCCTTGCTCAGCATTATGGGGGGGTTCACTTGTTGTTATATGCTTCTTTGGTTGATGGTCCGTGCCTTCTATTTTCATGGAGGTTCTACAGATCAACATTTTGACAGAGTTTGCAGCTTCATGCTTCGGAGATGCTTCATGCTCTTTTTTGTTCCTCTCTTTGGGACATTTCCTAGATTGGAGGCTTAGTTTCCTTCATCTAGTTCTTTTTCTTGTATTGGGTACCTAATCAGGCCTTGTTGTCGGAACCCATTTCTACATCCACCTAAGCTTCGCTTATGGGGGGGTGTTAGTGTAGTTTTTTATTTTTTCTATTTTGCTAAGTTTTTCCTACACTTTTAATAATCTCGCTTAGGTTAATAAAGCATGTCTTACTAGGTGAATGGTTGTGAGGTGTCACCTTCCTACATGTGAGCATCCATTAGCTATCTTAGGAAGATACTTTGCTATCTTTAGTCCGATAGATGGTTGCTCCTCATTGGTTGGTGTTGCCACCTCCTCCCTCTTCCTAGCCTATATAAGCATGCTACTTGGCTTGTATTTGTATCTCTTGTTTTTGCATCCTCTTAATGCTATTTTGCTTCTAGCATTTGCATTACTCTCTTGGAGACTAACTCTATGATGCTATTTTGATTTTGTATCATTTGCATTCATAGTTTAGATATTTACTCTTTGCACCAGTTTTCTGGGTTATTAATCTTTTCAGATTCTAACAACGCAGTCCCTGCGCCAGCAGACTGCCGGCGGCAGCCACCAAGAAGGTGGGTACGGGGGGGGTGTGGGTATTCCCGGCCCCTCCCAAAGCATATAATTTTTTTTATTTGTTCAAAAATTTTATATTAATACTTTTCAAATATATTTAAGTTTATAAACATTGTTTTAAACAATCTTCTTTTTCCAATATATATATATATTTTAATAAATGATTGAAATTTTAATCTGATAGAACTAACCACTCAGATCTCTAAATTAAAATATTCCTTAAAAGATTATCATCTCTTTTTAATATAAAATTTATATAACAAATTTCTTCTCTTTCATTTTAATAAAATTTTCCAATCAAGATTTTCTTTTCTTTCAAAAGCTCTCCCTAATTTAATTTGTAAAATTCTATCATCTAGAACGAGGGTTTCAAATTGATTTATTCTTCCAATTCTATTATATAGATGAAATACAATATAGTATCATAAGGTTCATAACAAGAGAGTGAAAGGATCAAATAGTGGAATCCAGACAATTCGGATTTATAATCCACAAGCACGAAGAAGACAAGATTATCAAATTGCATAATTCAACTTGTGATCAAACACAAGACCCTACCTCAACCTGGTGCTATTATGCAATCTCCAAAAACTATGAGAGAATTCACTTCTCTTCGATAACCTTTCTTCTGAAAATCTTCTTTAGAATTCGCCTTCTGAAATTTGCTTCCAAAAGTGTCTCCCAAAATTTCTGTCTCCCCCAATTCCTTGTCCAAATTTGTGTCCCCCAAAAATGAACCCCCAAAGTTGTGATAAGGAGTCTTCTCCTCAAATCAGGGCACTAATTGTGCGTTCACCCGAGAAGACTCTTTGCTCAACTGAGTTAACTCCAAAATTAACTTTTATTAATCTTTTCTTTATCTTTTTAATGCATATTAAATGAATCATTAAATAACTTCATTTAAATTTTTCACTTGACTTCTATTTTTAATCTTTATTACTTTTAATCCCATGCGCACATTATGAAATTAAAACAACATTATTATTTCCTCTTATTTTATCTTTTAATTTATTTCTTTATTTTCAACACATGCTCGCATCATGTAATCTTACAACTTTTAATAATTAATATATTTTCACTTTCTAATTTATTTTAGAAACTTAATTGATAAAATATTTAATTAACTTAAATAACAATAATATTTAGCATTTATTTAAAAATGAACTCTAAATATATTATTATTAAATTAAATAAATATTATAATGTTCTAAATTATCCTTAAACTTTTATCTCCAAATTTAATTCTTTTTATTTAATTAATTTCTCAATTAATTAAATATAATTAAATATTAAAATATCATAATAATTTTCTATTAAATTAAATCATTAATTAATCTTTTTTTTAATTAAACTGAATTAATAGAAAATACATCAAGGACTCATAAAGCAACATATGAAAACCCATCATAGAAGAACACATACTAAATCAAACAAAAGGGTTATAATCAAGAAATTACATCATTTGATGTATTCGGAGGGTACATAACTCAGATACTTGTCCTAATTTATCAATTAGGACAATTGGCTAAAGGGTTTAGGAATTGGACTTAAGAGTTTATCTCCCCTCTCTTACCATTGAGATAATGTGATAGGGTACGCTCATCCTGGCAATTCAAGGAAGTCGATACTCGGTACCTGCAACCTGCATAAAATCCACGCATGTACAGACACAATATTCTAAGCTAAAAAGACAATGGCAGGAAGTGGTGCATCGTGTAGATCCTGACTAGCAGGTGACTACGACTCCCTTCCTTAACCACATCAGAAACACCATACATAAAAGAAACAAACACGCACACCATACACATGTAGTATGGGGTAAGTATCCATAAGAAAGAACATGTGATAATAAACCATCAATATTTGAAAACATTGTATAATCATCATGCATATATGAAATATAGACTAAAAATCAACTGAATCTAAGACAATATCTGATAATCACCAAACAATACTACTAATCATTAAACATAGAATTAGCCTAAAAGAGTTTGACAAAAATAACAGAAACGCGAACTAGGGGCAGGCACTACATATACAAGATGGTGACTCTGAGCCACTGAAACTCATCCAAACTTCTTACCTCTATCAAAAACTTGATTCTCATTTATTTCTCCCTGAGGTGAACTAAAACTTTCACCAATTTTGCCAAACACATATAAATTCTCTATTAGCTCAGCTAGAAAAATAAAATAACTTTCCTAACTTACATAATGCATACTAGGGACATCCTTAACATAATGCTCACTATGAAAACAAAGGTCAGCATGCTCAAATATACTAGGATCAAACTGATAACTATCTTCAACAAATGAATTATGCATGCTATCAAATTTTGGAAGAAGATTAGACACACCTTGAAATTGTGTATCTCTATGTATGGCCAGTTGACATTCAAATGAGTATCCAAATTTATACTCACCCATTTTATCCTTATCAATGACTAAAACCAGCCCAGAGATCTCCATTGATTCTTCACAATCAACAAATGAATTAGTCACATTAAAACATTCATCATAAAACTCCATGCAAGGTGCAGATAGATTTTCAATAACCATTTCATCTAACACCTCGCCATCATCATCATAATTGAAATATTGATTAGCTCTTACCTCATATGAATCATCATAAAACTTATTATGAAGTGCTAGCTTATTTTCAAAGATATCTTCATCAAGCACCTCATCTTTGAGCTCACAAGATGCAACATCATTAGAATATTCATAGTCAGAAATAGAAGAAGAAGAATTAGATTTGTTGCAATAGTGTGACAGTGTGTCACCATTAAACTAATCCTTAACTAAATCTAAAACCTCCATGTCCTCTTCAAACAATGGATTGATAACTCCATGCAGGGATCCTCGTTGAGCATTTTGACAAAAGATGGGCTGATCATCATCAAGATCTCCATCATATAAAGTATTAGTATAAACCTTGAAACCATTTTCATCATCATTGTCATGAAAAATTTTAGCATGTGAAGAGGAGAAATTAGAATCATCATCATCATCACTTGAAGACATAATTCCACTTCATCAACTAAGCATGTGGAATATAAATCAATATTACTCACATCGTCTTCACTAAGATGATTCAAATGACTTGCCCACCAATCATTTCTTATTTTATCACTAGGTATTGTTGTATTTACTGTAGAATTACTCATATGCTAACGATTATAGTCACACATAACCCTATAGCATTCGTGTACACAACTAGGTAATTGATCTTTGTAAATAATCTCTTTGACCTCACTTTGTGTACATAATTCCTCTTCAAAATTTTCAACTACATGCTTGTTTATACAACTCAAAGATGGAATATCACTTTCATCTTTAGGTCTAGAAGAAGAAGTTATACTTTCAATTGGATAAGGACACTTACTTTCCTCATTGCTCTCTTCCTCCCAATCAACATCAGACTTGTATGAAGAAGAACATGTAATATCATTTTCCTCACTTTGATTCAAGTAACCACTCTCATCATCTTCTTCATATGAAACCTCTTCATCATATACTAGATCAACAACACCATTCACATCACTTGAAACACAACTTTCAACTTCTTCACCCACATAAAATTGAGATGAATGCCTTGCAACTTTGTGATTAGTTAAATTCTCAACACAAAGAAAATCATCAATCAGAGAAGCAACAACTGAAAATAAATCTACATATAACTAATCAAGTGAATCAACCTTAACATCTACTACTAAAGTACTGCAAATATATGCACTCTATTCAGCAAGAACAATATTATCTTTTCTTTGAAACAAAGAGACTTCAACTTCACATTCACATGTTTTTGATTCTGAATTTTCAATAAGATTGTCTACAATAGCAGGGGAATGTATACACTAATCTACATTTGAATAGTTAACATGACATTGCCCTTTATTTTTTGCTTCATTATGTAAGAAAGAAACCTTAGATAAATGACTCCTAGTAAGTCCATACTTCAAATTATTCTCAATATCCATAGTAGTCATAAAAGCCTGATATAAAGTTTTGGGTTCTTTATCCCTTAAGCGATAACTCATTTTCTTATCAAATGCATCAATATAAACTATTAGGCATACTTGATCATCTGGTCTACATTTCTTAGGGATCTCATTCGAGGTTCTTGCAAATCTAATATTAAATTGAGGAACCATGTCGCTTGGCTGAAAGTGTCGTGGGAGCACCTTCTTGTTGAAATTCCTTTTAAGACAAGTTTGATAGACTATGAGATGATCATATGCTTATTGTCGCTTCTCATCTTGGAGATCTAGCTGGGTGAGCCGAGCTACTCTGTATTCTTCATCTGATATTTTCCCCTGCAAAGATATGCGTAAGGAGGGAAGTTCAAACTCTATGGGTAGTACTACTTCGGCACCATAGACTAAGGAGTATGGAGCTGTGCCTGTGGATGTATAGAAAGAGGTTCGGTAGGCCCATAGGGCTAGATTTATTTGTAGGTGCCAATCGTGGCTAGAATCATTGACAACTTTCTTTAGGATTTTGAGGAGGGTTTTGTTAGTTGCCTCTACCTGGTCGTTACCTTGTGGGAAATATGGGCTAGAAAAGTGGTGATGGATGCAGAGGGAAGTGCATAATTCTTCCATGTTGAGATTTTCAAAGTTACCTCCGTGGTCGATGAAGATGGTGGATGGGATGTTGAAGCGGAAAACAATGTGGTACAAGATGAACTTGGAGACCTGAACTCCTGTAGCTGAGACTAGGGGGACTACTTCCACCCACTTAGTGAAATAGTCTGTAGCTGTTATTATCCATTTATGTCCATCAGATGAGAGAGGTGTGATAGTTCCAACTAGATCAAGGCCCCAACAAGTGAAATGCCAAGGTGGTGCAATAGGTTGTAGATCCTGTGCTGGAGCGTGCACAAGATTTGCGTGCTGCTGACATGGGAGACATTTTTTGACAAAGTCATAGGAGTCTTCTTCAATGGTAGGCCAATAGTAGCGTGCTCTAAGGATTTGTCACACTAGGACAATAACAATCGTGTGGGCACCGCAAAGTCTGGAGTGTACTTCTTTTAACACCATCGCGGCCTCGTTTTGCTCTAAACATCGAGAGAGAGTATTGTGATAACCCCGATGATATAGGGTATTGGCTATGATAACATAGCAGGATGATTTTCAGATGAGGTTTTGGCATTGGGTACGTGTGAGGTGAGAGGATATGATACCATCATTAAGGTAAGCATGAATCTCATGGTACCAAGGGGATTGGGGACAAACCAAGATACAAACATGATTTGAATCCTCATTCGCATAGGCGGGTGTGACGAGCTGCTTGACTAAAAACTCATACTGTGTAGCTGCTTGGGGAATTCCCAAAAGTGAGCCGATAGTAGCCATAGCATTTGCTGCTTTGTTTTGTATTCGAGGTACTTGTGTAAACTGAATCTTTGTAAAATGCTGGGTTAGCTGATCAACTAGTTCTTTATAGGGTAATAGCTTTTCATCTTTAGTTTGATATTCATTTAGGGCTTGCTTGATGATGAGCTAAGAATTGCCAAAGATTTGTAACTCAGTAATGTTCCATTTTGCGGCTATCTTTAATCCTACAATGAGAGACTCATATTCATCTATATTGTTGGTGCTAGGGAATTATAGCTTGAAGGCTTTTAGAATATAATCTCCTTGAGGTGTGACCAACAATATTCCTGCCCCTGATCCATGAGATGTGTGTGAGCCATCAAAATAAAGTTTCCATGGGGGTTGTTCTTCAATTAGACATATATGCTCATCTGGAAATTCTGTGATCAAAGGATATGCATCTATTAGAGGTGCATCAACTAGGTGATCTACTATAGATTTCCCTTTGATTTCCTTTCTATCCACATACTGGATGTCAAATTCGCTAAGGAGCATAACCCATTTGGCCAAATGGCCTGTAAGTGCTGTTCTGGAGAGCATATACTTGAGAGGGTCAATCTTGGAGACTAGTTGGATGGTATGACTTAGCATGTAATGGTGAAGCTTTTGAGTTGAGAAAATAACTGCCAAACAAACTTTTTCCATAGGAGTATAATTGAGTTCATAACCAACTAGGGTTCTACTGATGTAGTAGATGGCTCTTTCTCTGCCATAGTCATCAAGCTATGCTAGAAGTGCCCCTAGAGCAGTAGGCATTGATGATATGTACAAAATTAGGGGACGACCAGGAACTGGTGGAACCAAGATAGGGGGATTGGTGAGATACTGCTTGAGCTAATCGAGGCTGTGCTGACATAAAGGATCCCACTTGAAGTTCTCATCCTTCTTCAGTAAATGTGCAAATGGCATACACTTATCTACAAGCTGGGAGATGAAGCGCAGAACAGATTGAAGCTTTTCCTAAAGAGAGTGAAGCTGTCACAGTGTCTGGGGAGGAGGCATGTCTAAGATAGCCTTGACCTTCTTAGGGTCTATCTCTATACCTCATTTAGAAACTATAAAGCCTAGAAGCTTTCCAGATGTGACCCCAAAGACACACTTCTTGGGATTTAACATGAGATGATATTTGGCTAACCTATCAAAGACATTCTCCAAGTCAGCAAGATGATCCATGAAGGTATGAGACTTGACCAAGATATCATCCACATAATCCTCCAAAATTTTATGGATGAGATCATGAAAAATGGTTGTTATAGCTCTTTGATAGGTAGCCCCAGCATTCTTTAGGCCAAAAGGCATCATGTTGTAGCAAAAGGTTCCCCAAGGGGTAGTGAATGCTGTCTTATGCTGATCCTCTTATGCAATCTTGATTTGATTATACCCAAAAAATCCATCCATGAGGGACAGAATTTCATGTCCAGCTATAAGATCTACAATCATATCTATGTTGGGCAAGGGAAAATCATCTTTTGGACAAGCTTTGTTAAGATCTCTAAAATCAGTGTAGATTCCAATGTCACTAGATCCACTCTGAGTAGTCGATAGGTCGGATAACCTTAGCAGCTAACATTCTTTCTAATTCAGCTTTAACTAGTAATGCCACCTTGGGGTGCATTTTTCTAAGCTTTTGTCTAACGAGCTTGATCTTTGGATTGATTGCAAGATGATGAACTACAAGCTTTGGATCAAGTCTTGGCATGTCTTGATATGACCATGCAAATCAGCCAATGTTCTCTCTTAAGACCTCAAAGAAGAGGTCAGTGTGGTCTTGTGATAAGGATGCAGCAATGTGAACTAGTCTAGGGATCTCTGAAGAATCGATGTTGACTTCTCTAGTATCCTCAATCAGAATAGAAGACACCTCTGGTCGATCAGCTTGAGGAGGCAATGCTAAATCCTCATGTTCTTCTTGTGGCTCTAGATTTTCTTGCTGAGGGGTTCTCTTCGCTGCCTTAGCTAGTCTTGAATTCACCTTAGTTCCAGTTTTGGGTGTATCGGAACTAGGTTGGGGATCTTCTCCAAAATACCCCTTGGGATCTAGGTTATAGATATAGGCAGAATCTGGCTTTGCTTTCTTGTGAGTTGTTTTCGCTCCCATGAATCTCAAAAGCACTTCCTCTGATGTGAACTCATCAATGTGTATGACACTTGGTTGGTCCCAATCTATGAGTTGTGGATGGGTGAGTGGTAGGTCAATGAAATGGATGGATAGTTCTTGGAGAATAGAGTCTCCTAGGGAGATTTGGTCTGGGATATCATCGTAGGCTCTCTTTTCAACTTCCTCAGGAATGTCTTCGATTTCAACAAGGTCGCGATGAATGTTCGAAAAAGCATGACCATCTGTATTGGTACCCCCAGTTGTGGGTATGCCAAAGCCAAAACCTAACTTTGATTCCCACTTGTGTGCATCAATAGGGCACTGCATGCCTCTTTCTTCTAGTCCTAGACCACCACCTTGATAGTTCCATTTATCAGTGATGAGCTTATGTTCTTGGGGATACTTCTAGCTGAAGTGATCAAGTTGTGCTTGATTTCTTGGAGGTGCATCCTTATGTAACCAATTGTTGATATCTGGGGTCAGCTCCTCAGGAAGAGAGATTTTTGAGGATACAAAGGTTGTTGGGCCAAACTATTTGTATCGAGGAGGTAGAATCTCCTTAGCTTTGTGATATGTCGGTCATCCATGGGCATGTGGATCAAGTGGGAGTGCCCTGACAGCAAATGTATCTGATAGACTATACTCTCCACAGCCTTTGTTATTGATCTTCATGGTAGACAGGGTGGAGGCGAGGATGGTTTCTGGGTCATTACAAGTGTGGGATGAGCTGGCGATGGCTGTGCCAATATCAATTCCAGGGCAATGGTTTGTATATGAGGCTTCAACCACATTGCAGTAAGCAAAGGGTTCTAGATCAGCATGGATGGTTACCTCAGTGCCTTGATGCAAAAATTTGACGCACTGATGGTAAGTGGATGGAATGGCTTTCATGGCATGAATCCATGGGCGACCGAGGAGGATGTTAAATGGTAGGTTTAGATCAATAACATGGAAGAGTGTTTCTTGGATGACTGGCCCAACCTTGATTGGCAGCAAAATAGTTCCTTCTGTGGTTCTTTCCAAGTTGTCATAAGCTTTGATAGTGATAACCTCACTGATGATATCTACCTCAGTATACCCAGCTTGTTTTATGAATTTTAGGGTGGAAATATTCAAAGCTGATCCATTATCTATCATTACTCTTTTCACGGCAAAATTGGATACCATGATGGCTATGTGAAGCGGAAGGGTGTGATCTGGCTCGACCACGAGTATGTCGGTGGGTTTGAATGATAGGGCACATGAGGAGGATAGGTGTCCAACGAGATTATGAAAATTAGTAGCGTTTATATCTGAAGGGACATGGGATTCTATGAGAGCATTGTCAAGGATGTTTTTGTACACAAGACTAGTGCGGAGAAGGTCTAGAATGCAGATTTGGGCTGGCATGTTCCCAAGGTGTTCCAAGATATTGTACTGGCTTTTTGATGGAGTTGATGGTGCTGGTGAAATGGGTGGGCCTGCGATGTTAAATCACACTCTTTGAGTGGTGACTACACACTCATTGTTTGGTCCTTGGATATTGATAACATTGACAAAAGGCTCTTTCTCGGATATATAACCAATGAGGCTACCATAGTCTATATAGGATGAAGTGTGGTCATTGTTCTTCCCATGCCGTTGGTTTGGCTGGTGGTTGTTGGTGTTGTTGTTGTTGGTTTGGATAGGTGCTTTTCCAAGATTTTGGTTGTGTGTGGAGGAAAAGCATTTTGATAGATCTGTAAGCCTACATTGGGAGAGGTTTGGGCACCAACGGTGATTTCTTTCCGATCACTGAGGTCTTGCACATAATTCTTCAGTTTCATGCATCTGAGGGTAGTGTGACCTTTTACCCTATGAAATTTGCAGTACTCATTATATTTGTACCATGCAGCTTTGGATTGGCTTGGTTCAATTTGCTAGGTAGGAGGAAATTTGATGAGTTTTTCCTTAACTAATTTCTCAAAAATGACATCCAATGGCTCACCAAGGGGTGTATAATTTCTAGGTGCAGGTTGGAATCTGGGTTTTTGCCTTGTAGCTACATTGATGGCATTGGCTTGATTGCTAGACCCTTGGGTCTTGGATTATGGTTTTGATAGCTTTGGTTATTTTGCTATTGGTAGTTGATAGCTTGTTGATTGTTTGGTTGATAAGGTGGGCTGGACTAATTTTGGGAAGGACCAACAATATTCACATGTCTCATATCAGTAACCCCATCTATTGCAACGTGCTTTTTTTTGTTCCAATACCTAGATTTGTCATTGGAATGTGATTGATTTTGGTTGGTCTCCTTGTAAATCTTTACCACACCATCTTTAATGAGTCCTTTCTCAAGGATCATTCCTTTCTCTTTGATATCTTTGTAGGTTTGCAGTCAGTTCATGGTCATGTGGTGAGCCAAGCTAGGATGGGCATTATCAATAAACATTTTCACCAAATGGCACTTTGGCAAGGTGCAAGATATGCGGGTGGTAAGGGTTTTTCATCTTTGGAGATATTTGGGAAGGCTTTCTCCACCTTTTTGCTTGGTGTGGACAAGATCAACTACTGATAGCTCTGTTTCAACAAGATGGGCATATTGGGCTACAAATGCCTCAGATAATTCAACAAAAATTTTAATTGTGCCATAGGGGATTCTATAAAACCATTCAAGAGTTGGTCCGGCCAAGCTTTTGGGAAAGAGATGCAAGAGAAAGATGTCATCATATGCCACTTCTTGGTAGTGCATGTAAAATTCTTTGATATGTGTGACAAGGTCTCCTTTTCCTCTAAATTTGTCAAATTTGGGTGTCTCAAAATGCTTGAAAAATGGTGTCATGGTAATGACTCTATCAAATGGGTAAGGACACACATTCTCAAACTTGAAGGTTTTTGGATCATTTCCTTCCTGGATGTTTTTCAAAGCTATCTTCATGGCTTCCCATTCTGCATTAATGGGTGATGGCTAGGGTGCCCCCAATGTAGGAGTGCCTTGAGGTAGGTATGTGCTAGATGGGGCAATGGAATATGGATGGCTTTTAGGTATGGACTGGTAGGGATTATACATGGCTTGGGCAACTAAATGCTGGATGATTGGTTGCTATGGTGGAGGTGGCACATATTGTTGCATGTGTTGTGAGGCTTATTGCTAATATTAGATTTGAGGTTGGGATTGAGCAATGTAGGCTGGCTGTGGGATAAATGGATTGCTTTGTGGAGGTAAGGTATAAGATGGTTGTGAAGCTTGGGGAAAGGATCGGGTGGCTTGTGGAACTTGACTTTTGATGTGAGGAGTTTGATCAATATATGTGGGTTGTGCCCCCATTTGGGAAGGTATCTGCATGGTAAAAGAGGCCAAGTAATTGGTGGTTGGTGGTGTTGGATTTCCTCCTAGAAGTGGCATAGAAAAATAGTTTGTAATAGGAGGTAATGGATTAGTTGGTGGTGGAGGTGGTGGGAATCGAAAGCTTGGAAATGGAATTGATGAGGTTTGATAGCTTGGTGGCTAGATTTGAAAGCTTGGTAGAGGGGTGGCAGGAGCTTGGGTCACTTGAGAGCTTGACTAAACATTGGTAGTAGCTTGTGGGGTTTGATAGCTTTATGGAGTGAGGGTAGTAGCTTGTGGATTTGTGGCTGATGGCACTAAGCTCCAAGGACCTAGTGGAAATGATGGAATTATGTTCTGAGATGAGGTAAACAAGCTGGGGGTGATGAAAGGTTGATTACTTGGCCCCATGGGTGGCATCCCGGTTGTATATTGCTGAGTTTGGCCAAAGATACTAGCACTAATTTGGGAGATGGGTGGATTTGGAAGGCTGGTTTGGGGAGCAGAAGTAGCAATATTGAAGAGAGTGAATGATGAGGTGTTTTGGGTGAAGGGGGTTTGGGATGGAGTGGTATGGACCAATGGTGGAGTGGTGGTGGCTGGAATTGCTTGTGGAAGGGAGATTTCAACTTGAGTGGAGGCTGGTATGTTTGGGTCTATTGGATCATATGGGATGGGTTGAGGCTCTTCTTTTGGTACATATTGAGGATAATTTGAATCATAAGAGCCTATGGGTGGTGGGAGTTGCTCAAACAAGGGGTGAGATGGATCTGATAAGGGGGGAGGTCTTCCAAAGTCGAAGGCTCCAATGTTGTCCCTTTGAAAGTTAGCCATGATTGTTTCCTTGTTTTTGTCTATAATGGCATTCACCAATACTGCATTTTCTGGTTGGTTCATGAAAGCTTCAATGTCAGTTGGTGATGGTATGGTGTTCTCTGGGCTAAAGGATGATTGACTGCTCAAGGGGAGCAATGCTTTTTTATCCAAATGATAGGGCTCCATTGTTTCCTTCTTCTTGGCTAAGTGAGTGACAGGTGGCATGAAAATGCAGAATGTTTCTAGGGATTAGATGCAACAATGTTGATGGATGCAAAAGGGGGAAGGCTTTTCTATGCAAAAGATTTCATAGGTTGAGTCAAAGCTATATGAAAAAACCTAAGGAGGATTGGGTTGGGGATTCTAACTTCAAAGATATGTTGCCAAAGCATGAAAGGTCTACTTTCCTATGTGCAAGCTTGGTGGTGATTGTGTCAACTTAAGGATAGACTGATGATCCTTTAGGAAGAACACAAGATTGACCACTTGTGGATCCCAACCTTTAGCTCAAGGTGATGAGGGATAACAAGTGACAAAGCTAGATTACCCTAGACAAAGCTTTGTCAAAGGGATAACCTTGGTGAGATTGGTGGATTTAGGAATGGCAAACTTTTGGCAAGGTGACAACAATTTTGAAGGCTTAGATGTGAAGTTTTGGATTGCTGGCTAGATGGTTTGGTTCTAAATGAGACGGATGAGCTAAAATGATTAAGAGGAAGACTAAAGATGGCTTGCTTTCTTACAAAGATGACTCTAAAGTGAAGCTCATGCAAGAAGATGTGGAGAAACAAGGGGGTCTAATCATAGAAGTCATGCTTAGTTGGTAAGGCATAAGCATTGTTAACTCCTGGATGTTGGTTAAGTTGGATGGTACGATCTAACCAAGCATCTTGAAGGGCTTCGTCAGCAGCTTTGTCCTCTACTTTGTGGAGTTTGGAAATTCAAGGGCTTGGTGTTAGTTCCTTTCTCTTGGCTGAAAATTCTTGGTATGCCTGAGATGGTTTGAGTTTGACTTTGTGAAACTTTTATTTGGGTTTGGGTTGTTCTGACATGAATTTCTAAATCTGCTTGGCTTTGAGAGATCTCAGTTGGTTTGCTTTGACTTGTTCAACTTTTGAAATAGGTAGTGACTACGCTAAGTGTGCCCTAAGCTAGGATCGACCAAGTTTGGCAAACATTCATTCAATAAGTAAAAGATCAAGCAATGGATAGGAACAACCAAATAGAAGTTTTTGATTCTCAGAATGTGATACTTGTGCCAAGGAGTGTGTATGTTTTACAAATGTTTTGATCAGTCACTTCAAACACATTAACACCCTAGATGGTTTTTTGCAAGGTTGACAGTTGGTTTAGCTAGGGAGTCCTCGATATACCCAAGGTACATGAGGCCCAAATTTGTAGATGAAACCAAAAAGATGTCACACAACTGAGAGGAGCGGTAACCCACTTCTCCTCTTTCACTTCTCAAGGGTATAAAGTTCCTTGAGGCTTAGCCCGAGTGACAAAATCTTGATTCCAAGAGAGATGTCTTTGGATTCACCTCCTGATCTTTATACTCTGCCAGAACGTTGGAGTTGAGGTCATCCCAAGGGGTGATGAAATCCCCAAGTAGGCCTCCTAAAAAGAGAAACAAGGTTTTGGATCCTAATCTTATGTACCCAAGATGGCCTTGAAAGATGACAAGGGGAGAGAAGACTTGGATGACCTTGGGCTAAAAAGAACACTTGTTCTTTTACCAACTGACTCTTATGTGTGTTGATCTAGACTTTGAAAGCACTCATGTTTTTAAGAGACAATGTTCAATTCCAACTTTGAAATGTGCCAACAAAGCAAAATCGATCGAAGAATGCGAACAAGAAGAAGAGTTAGGGTCAACAAGAAAGTAAACCTGCGCACTTGGAGGCCCTCCATGTCAAGTATTGATTAATTTCCTTTAAAGCATTCAAGAGTTGGTGTGATTTTTTTTTAAGCCCAAAACAAAGATGTGTGAAACTCGATTGTCAAGCGCACGCCCGGAGGCCCTCCACGTCAATAGTTGTTCAATTTTAGTGCCCAAATGAAGTGTTAGCAAACGTAATGTGCATTCAAGGAATTTTCTAAGTTAGAAAAACTAATAAAAACACAAGTAGGTGAAGTTTGATCTTTGTGGAGCACTTAACACCCTCTTAGGTGGACCCATCCCCATAGATGGTGCTAATATTGCAACCAATGTTTAAATTGATGGTTGATTAAAGAGGATGAGTCCAACTAAAAACTCACTTAAAGCATCTTTATTTGATTTTTATAATTTAGGAAGTTTCTAGAATGTAGATTCTTTTTATGTCCCAAAAGATGAAGTGTGATGATATTGCAATGGTTAGTTGATCTTTTGCATTCAAGATTAGATTTGTTGTTTTAATCATGCATTCAAGGAAAATTGATTTTAATCCATGGCATTCAAGATTTTTTTTTTAGCAACATACATTCAAAGAAAAAACGTGCTTAAACATGCAAGTTCATTCCACGAAAAACCTAAAAAACATGATTGAGTTTGTTGCTCCAACCTGCAATGAGACAAAAAAGCAAATTGATTAGTCACCTGAAATCTTCCAAAATGAAAGCTTAACTATGGGAAATTTTTTCTTTTTCCTAGGAATAAAAATGCTTAAAAAAACTTTTTTTTGTTCTTTTTTTTAAACTACAAAGTGCAGAAACAAAGATGTTAAAACAAAAATGCAACAAAGATAGGCGGAGACGACAGTTCATGAGGCACAGACTCCAAACTGCAGAGACGCTAATCTGCGAAGATGATAGTTTAGGTTGGCGATGATGATAGTTCACCAAGTGCAGATGACAGTTCACCAAGCGTAGACGCCATTCTACAAAGACGCTGATTTGTGGAGACAACACTGTGCGAATAGAACTGAAATGCGCAGATTTTTTCCAATTTTTTTTTAATTTTTTGGTTATTTTTGAATTTTAGAGGGTATGTTTTCTTCCCAAGTGCATCCTTCAACCTACAAAAACAAGTCAAACACCCTACAACTCACTCAAATAACAAGAAACATTAGATTATTAGAAAAAAAAACATATAGATAGAAATAGATTATTAAATGACCCCTAGTGGGGTCCCACCGGGTCTGCCAAAATGTATATGACAAATATGTTAGCAAGAAATACAAATCTATTAAGAGAACAAAGCATTAACTAGCATAAAAATCATAACATATATGAGAGACAAAGTGAAACCCTCAAATGAGAATATGAGCCATAGAATAGCTCTCCCAATGAGGATGGTCACTTGATTTGGGGATGAGTCTATTTGATAGGATTTGGTATGTATGCTCAAAGTTCTCAAACTATGCTTCAATGGAGATGGATGGGTAATGGCAAATTGGTAGCTTTGTGAGCTCTCAATTTGGCATCATAAGGGTATGGTTGATGGCGTTGGCTTCTCAAACTAGCATTATAACTTTAACTCAAGGATTGTGATGAAATGGCTTGGGAGGGGATTCAATTTATAGGCTAAGGGCTTGAGGGATGGAGGGCTAAGGTGCAAGGAGAGATGAAAGCTTAAAGAGGGCTAGGATGCACTCAAAGGGGAGCACATGGATTGTGCTTGTTTAGCACCAACCAAGGAGTGACACATGTCACAAGGTGAGAGGATGGAGTAAAGGGCAAGGATGAGTCAACAAAGGAGGCTCAAGGGATAATATATTCATAAAGACCCTTCTTAATGGCTTTTAAGAGCAATGAATGGGCTTGTAAGAGTCTTTATGGCTTTGTAAGAGCATTGAAGGCTTAGTGGTTGGGATATTTTGGAGGGAGTTTAGATTGTTGACTTTGCTTGGCTTAGGAAAGTCTTAAGCTTGCTTAGGGAATGTGACAAGGTTGGGGGGGGGGGGACTAGAGGTGATTTAGGATTAGATTAGGGATGTTAGAGATGGGCAAGTAGATGGCATTCATGAGGGTGGGTGAGTTAGTGACTAAGCTTAGTTAGTATGGGTGGATGGGGTGGATTAGGCTAAATGAAGCGTTAGGGATAGGTTAGGGGTTATTAGATTTGAGGGTTTTATTTATCAAATAGATTTATTTAATAAATGGAGATTTTGGAATTAGATAGGAGAATAGGATTTAATTGATAAATGATAGGTTATTTGATTTATCAATTAGGACTATAGATGATTAATTAAATTAATTAGCTAGGAGATGGCAAAGGATTAATTAAATAAGAATTTAATTAATGATGCCTTTAGAGATAACTTAATAGGATTACCAAAGCAGTGTAATCAAATTTAGGAGTCTACACAAATTATTCTCAATATCCATAGTAGTCATAAAATCTTGATATAAAGTTTTGGGTTCTTTATCCCTTAAGCGATAACTCATTTTCTTATCAAATGCATCAATATAAACTATTAGGCATACTCGATCATCTGGTCTACATTTCTTAGGGATCTCATTCAAGGTTCTTGCAAATCTAATATTAAATTGAGGAACAAGTTCATCATTCTCAATATGAATCCTTCAAAATTTACCATATGAATTAGATATGCTTACCCTTTCTCCAAATTGCTCCATGAAGGCTAAATGCAACTCACTCCAAGATGAAATAGAACATGTTGGTAAAAAGGAAAACTAGTCTCTAGCATTACCTTCTAAAGTTTGAACAAATAGTTTCATGTGCACATCCTCATGAGTAATCTCATAGTCACCCATCAAATCATTGAAAACTTGAATATGCTGACTAGCTGAAACAGTATGGTTCCCATTAAATTTAGGAAAAAAATATCTAATATCATATGGCATGACTTTTGGAAAACCATAAATACCATCACAACATAATGGCATATATCTCTTGGTAGACAAAGATCTATGGTTTTGGTCAATGAACTACATACTAGGTGAAAAGAAATTTTCCATCTCTTGCAAACTTACAACTCACCAAAATAACCTTCATAATTTATAGCTTGTAGTAGATCTAAAAACTCATCTACCAACTTAAATCTCTAACATATTTCTAGATGTAAATACATTTTATGAAACTATCTTTCATAGAATATGTTGAGATGCATTAAACACTTCTCCTACTTAGTGCTAAAAATCACTTGGTAGAGAAAACCTTCGTATAAATTACTTTCCTAAAAAGAAATCTCAAGAAAGAGGAAAATACCTTAAATGTGATTTTGCAAACCACTTTAATGATGTGAACAACAAAAGATTCAAATTTTGTCTTGATTTAGTAACTCTTGCATAACATCACCCATTTTCTTTACAACCATTGCCAAGGGCCTGAGATGATTTCTTCAAATCTGCATTCCAACTATTGCAACCTTCACAATACCCTCAACTTAACAATTGCATTGGTGTAGAGATATAACTTTGAGTCACCACTCACTAAGTGAGGAAACATTTTCCCAACTTGCACAAAACAACAAGCTAGTCTAGAATTTATAACAAGTATTTGAAAACTCACACACAACCTTAGAATTTCACACCCTTAACAAAGTGAAAGAAAAATTATTCTTGACCCTTGAATGTGTTGGTGTTTGAAAATGTTACCAATTTTCAATTACCCTGATGAGAAAAAAACACATCTAGGGGCAACTAACTCCCATTTTCAACATGCCCATTCAGACACCAGGCCAACTATAAGGCTAGACCCTTCTTCTTCTTTAGGTTTTGCAAAACCTAGGTGGGTAGACCTATAGATTCTTTATATGGTACCAGTTATCAAAGCATACACTAAATCTAATGTGAAGTAGATAAAATCCTTATTTCTCCTAATATCTCATAAAATAATCATCAATCTACAGTAGCTAAATGCAAATCTAGGAATCTCACAAGCTGAGTGAGAGTTCAACTTTTATAGCTCTTTCAACATAAAAGGGAAAAATGTTTGATTATATTGAGAAAAGACAACATGTCCAATATGTAGCAAAAACTTAATGATCCCACAAATGGCCAGTGCCTTATCCATTAGGGCAATCCTATACTCTAGAATCATACATCCTTGAACATCAATCAACATATGGCATATGTTGGGACATTCATGTTCGGTCTGTTCACCTTATGAATTAGACAACAATATCCAATATAACCCCATAATTTCACACATCCTTCTTAATGAATCTGCAAACTTGTCTAAAACCACAAGCAATTATATGACTTCTTGAGTCAAAGGCAAGAAAAATTCAAACATACAATTGGAAAATTGCAAATAGGTTCAAGCTCTTTGTTCTTGAACATATAAAATTACAAATTCCACAAGAGAGGAGACAGAATTATAATGAAATTCAAAAGCTTCTACATATTTTATTTATCTCCTTGAAATAAGTACATTAGGAATGCATAAAACAAGATACAAGATCACACTACTGTATTAGAACTATCTATGAAATCTATATGCTGTTCATACAAGATATGCTAGGTGTGTGGCTTTCATAGCCTGAGTAGAGCTCCAAGAACTAGAAAATAGAAAACCAACCAACAACCTACAAAAGAGAAAGAAAAGAAAGATATAGCAAAGAAAGAATTCTTGGATTCATTATACAGCTGACATGTGTTCCTTCAGAATTCCTTCCCTTGGCAACTGAACAACCTCTTTCTTCTGTCTCCCTCTGATCTAATTTTTTGCTTTGTCATTACTGTAACTAATTTGAGAAATATCTCCGTTGAAATAATGAAACCTTTGAGTCATCAAAATATTTGATTGCCCCATGAAAATACTAGTGAAATTTCAGTTTTTACTGAGTGAATGTGACCCCAACTATATTTTCATTGTCTCTTTAACCCATTCAAGTCATTACTTTGTTAAAAATCAATTCTGAACTTTCATACCTGAAAACGGTTGCAAGATAAGAACCTAAGACAAGACCTCCTATAGCAAGAATAGATGGCACTTTGTGTAGAGACTAGATTCAGAATCAGAAAGTTCATCTTCTCCCGATTTTGGTGATATATAACATCACCTATTTCGCTTACCAAAAACCCCTCAAAAGTTGGTTTGAAAGAGACTCCTCTACTAGAACACTCAGGGTCTGCAATTTTGAGTTTTAAAATTTTTGAAAAATTTTAAAATTTTCTAAAGTCCAACTTTTAGAAAAATACCTCTTGGATTTAAAATGACTGAACATGCATCCATAAAATCATTTTACTTAAAAAATCTTTATTTTTTAGCACCCTTGAATTTTGGGGTCAAACCCTCATTGACCGAGTGCCATGTGGCAGTTCTTGATTCGTCCATCTCTGCTTCATCTACCACATCAACGCCACTAGGACCCATGCTACGTGTCGAAAATATACTTCCCCACATTATTTAACGTTTGCGCAACTCCATTTTGGAGGGAAGCACCAACCGTTGAATCATGACACGTGTCACAATTTGGTCGCTTCCCACCTGGGCATACTTGTCAATGCCACTTCACCATGTGCAGGACCTGCTGCCACTTGGCAGAAATTTGCTTCCCCACATTATTTAACTAGCCAGCATGTTGATTTTGCAATTTTGTGCCTGTCGTTAGATCAAGCCACATGTCAACATCTCTCCTCCTGGGTCCACATCAGCATGCGTGCATGTTTGTTTAAAACTTTGTGTTGCGTGACCCCGCCAACTATCTTCATGTTCCAACTGGCTACCAACAAGCCCCACTCACTAGGATTGGCGCTTTCAAAAGAACTGTCTATTAGACATTTAGTCTATTGCAAGGAAAAGTATTTAAAAACTAAATGAAGCATACCCCTGAAGCATGTGGGATTATGCTTCTATGCGTCGGCTCCCTGCGCGTGGATAATTTCTCCAATAGCAGCCTACTCTGTAGGCATCTTTGTGACTGCATTTTTTGAGTATGTTGTGGCTCTCTTGCTTGGCATTAGTCTTCTCTTTCATTGGTACTGAATGAAGTTTATGGCATCCTCCTCTAGGTCTGCAACTTTCTCTTCCATTCATAGGCCTTTGCCAAACAAGGATCATGGATCCCTGCCTTGGGTGTGTTGCCACTGGGAGTGGACATCTTTGTTTCTTGCACAGAAAACCCATGTCTTCTATCGCTCCCCTGTCTACTTGTTCTTTTCCTCTGGCAGTAGCTTGGAGCTTTTTAATGGTGTTGACATGAGCATTTTTTCCCTCTTGCGCAAGGTTTTTATGCTGTTGGATGTTCCTTTATCTCTATGCATGGATCCTTTTCAGAATTTGACCTGCAATCTGGCTCTTTTTCATGGTGTGGATTTGTTTTTGTATGCGTGGGAGAGTTCCTATTTTAACCAATGTGTGAAGGCTACTCTCCATCTTGCATGCCTTGCGTGGGATTTCTGTAGGCATGCGACTCCTTTCAATGGTGGCTTGATATGTGGTGCCACCCCTATTTCCTTCTTCAACATAAAAATGTTCAAGATAAATGCTGCGTCTCTCTCTATGTATGTTGTTTACAATGAAAATAGCTAACATTGTGTTCCAAACTCTCCTGCATATTTGTCTTCTATTTGAAACAAAATCCCTTTGGATACAAGTACTAGAATGAATATTCCCATATTCTGAGTTGCGGAACCCAATAAGTCACATAATGCTTAGCCATTTTGAGCAAGGATATCTACTTTATCTTAGAAGATTGCCTTAACAAATTTGAACAAAGATGTCTTCTTCAAATAATGACATTGAAGGATGAATTGTAGAACTACCTACCACTGATTTATGAATGCATATTCTTTTCAATGAACATGTGTAAGTGTTCCTTTGAATCTAAGCTTGAGAATTAAAAGCCATCAGTTACTTATAGTTGAAAGAGTCCTATCACAACCATATTTCTAGATATATCCATTTCTGGATCTCGTATCTTTTCCAATTTAAAGAATTGACCTTCGAACACATTTCCTTAATAAGAACAGAAATACGGGCTGGAGCCTCAAATTCCAGCCAATCATCTACCTTGATTGTCTATTTCTCATGGTTTACCTTAACCTCACCTCCAAAGAGTAGAAATCCATATGTTGGTACAATGGTACTATTCTTGATGAAGATCTTAGATGTTTTCATTTTCTCAGTAAAAACTAGCCATGAACTTTCAAAAAAAAAAAATGGGCACATGAAGTAATGAAAATTGGGGGATTGGCAGATAGTCAAGAGGAGAGTATGATTATACAATTTGGGCTGATGGTGTATCACAAGGAAAAATTGGCGAGGGCGCAAAGTTGGCTACCTGGATTTGCAAGACAGAGGACATCAGTAAAAAATCATTTTTTGGGAATGGAATGACCCTGTTAAAGTGTGAAGACAGATTCGTCAGGTTCTAAAAAGTAGCACACTTGTAGTATTTTCAGTGGATAGTACAGGGGAACAAACCATTTAGTCCTACCAATCATAGGTACAAAGATATGACATCTCGAACAAGGGTTCCAATTAATCTGCAAATAATGACAATAGTGAAAAGATAGAAATTCCATTTGGAATCACGTTTGAAAACTGATCAAATGGATTCGTCAAGACTCAAAAATTGAAACATAACAATTCTCTAACATTTACAATACAATGCAATAGGAATTTTCACATTTGAATCAACTGGGTCAAAATTATAGCACATCAAACAGGGTTTCCCAGAATTATGAACATTTTGCAAATGTGTGAAAATAGTAACTGACCAACTTTGAGGGATTCAAAACCTAGTCAAACATACTCGAAACAAATCGAAATCTAAAACATAGGTTCTTAGGTATGGATACTAGACAATCTCAAAGTGATAGGTCATGAAAAAATTCTAGGTTAAAGATATTCAAATGCAAACATAGCCTCCTGTTGCTATTTGACACTAAGGTGAAAATGCAAATTTGGAACTAGCTCAAAACAAGACCTCGCCAAATGACTCAGAATGTCAATTTAACTTCATGGAATAGGTAGACACACTAAATAGAAGGTGTTAGAAAAATTAAACACCTTAGGGGCGTCATAGGTACAGAATGCACAACAACACTTTGTGTTCACTTATCTATTACTAATCTTCAAAGATATTGATGCCAAGAATAAGGCACAACTAAGACACACAAATCCAGCAGGGAGATGAAAAATAACTTACAACTTTTTACTGCTATAGTATTTTCATTATGTCAATCCCCAGTAGAATTTATAATAGGTATTTGAAAACTCACACACAACCTTAGAATTTCACACCCTTAACAAAGTGAAAGAAAACTTATTCTTGACCCTTGAATGCACAACAACACTTTGTGTTCACTTATCTGTTACTAATCTTCAAAGATACTAATGCCAAAAATAAGGCACAACTGAGAGACACAAATCTAGTAGGGAGATGGAAAACAACTTACAACTTCTTACTGCTGTAGTATTTTCATTCTGTCAATCACCATTTTGTTGGAGTTCTTTCTTGTAAAGAACATATCAGGTGAATTTAAACCTGATACCAGGAAACAAAGGCAAGGACAAGCCTAAGGATGAGCTAAATCCTATATTCAACTAGGATAAATCTCAGTTCTAGGCTAAACATTAATAGAGTCAACAAGACTCACTTCACTTTAGGCTCTGCTAAGCCAAGGCAGGAAAACCTAAGGGGTTTATCTCATTGAATTGATATTCTTCTCTGCAAGATTGTCCCCTATAGTAGAAATGGTCAATATCCTTCTATGATTTGCTGACAAACTTCCTGATTGCGGTAGCTAATTACAACCAAAGAAAGTAATAGAAAACAAGCCATGACTAACAATTCTAGTTCTTCAAAACATAAAATGGGAAATTGATATTTAATTAAAGTTTGGATATCAACATAACTCGGGTATGGAACAACAGAGAACATGTAACCTACAAGCTGACTAGTCCCTTATCCATTGGGCATCAACTAAACCTTCACATATAGATGGATACCTAAAGTATACTCATACATATGATCTATCTATTTGACTTGAAAATAGACATCAATCTTCATAAAAACCCTCATACTTATGGTGATATCCCCTTGGTGTAACCCACAATCCTGTCAATGTAAACAAGCATTTACTTGGCTTCTTTGTTCCAACAAAATGTTTATCCTAAAATACAACCTTAAGGGATTGCAATTGAGTTCAAACTCTTCATTCTCAAACACAAAAGATTGCAAATAATAGAAGAAGGAGACAAGAATCAGAATGAAACTAAAAGAAATGAAGCTTTTGCATTGATTTCCTTGGAATCAATACATCATTTGTATATGAAAACTCAGTAAATACAAAATGAATTACTGTATAATATGAACTGCTTCAAAAGAAATACAATATGTTGTTCATAACAGAAGAATACTAAGAAAATGGTATCACAACTATGAGAAAAATCTTAAGAAATTGGAACTAGACTGGTCTCACAATTCTCAATAAACTCCAAAGAATTGGAACCCTTACAAAGAGCAGAAAAGGAAGATATATAGGAGAGAAGATATTTCTAGGATTGCCATTTGAAACTGACAACTGTCCCACTAAAGATGATCTTCAATCTACAATTGTTGAAACTGAACTTCCTCATCTACTTGCAATTAAAATCATCAATGGTGTAGAAAAATATCTAATATATCTCACTAAAGAAATCAAAAAAATATATCATGGAGAACATAGTAGGTACACATCAAATCTAAGATGGAGGCTTGAAATCTGATTTTGGCATGTCACTTATGCCGTTGCCATGAAATCAACTTGTGTTGCTGGCAAAAACATAATTACTTTTAACCACCCAAAAAAATTCAATTCATCCTTAAAGTTTCTGATGAAGTCACATATGATTAAATACAGGCTATATCTAATCTCAACTTCATCTGAAAACATAAATTCAACATTTTCACTGAGAAGCCCTTGGAAACATAAATCTGCTTGTAGCTACTACTAGTTGATACCTGCACAAAATTTGATTGCAAAAATGGAAAATTTTCTCTTTTCTAGTTTCGTCAGTATATTACACTACCTATTTCACACAAAAATAGTGCCCCTAAGACCAATTTAAAAATTTGGCTCCCGAACTAAATCAGAGCATTAAAAATGAAAAATTTAAAATGTCATATAGTTGAACTATATAAAACTTTAAAACTCATTAAAAATTTTCAAATTTAAATTCTGAGCATTGCAAACATTTGAATTTTTATATTTAAATTATTTCCCTTTTCCCTCAAATCCCATAGTGCTAAGTGTTGATCTCTAATTTGAAAATCATCATTCGAGCTGACCTGACTTCATCCTCACATCTAAAATATATGAAACTTTGAATAATATGGGTCTACGATAGTATGATGAAATTGTAGCATCATAGCCCATATACTTTGAACTTTCAATCATATGATGAGACATTGATAAGCATTTTAATTAATTACATATTTAATTAATCCTCATTGTAGCATCGTATTATGTTGAAAATGACCTCCTAATGATATGGCAATGTCATAATATCTCCACATAAAAAATTGACCTCCCTAATCCTATGACTGATCATAACATCAGCACTCAACATTCTTATCTCTTGCAATCTCATGCAAAATCATAGCATCGAGAAACCTTGACATTCACTATTATGAAATTTTGTATTATCACAGTTCTCCAAAAATTTTCCTCTAATCATACGAGAGGGTTGGACACAACTTCATTGACTCATGTCAACCTTAATTAGGTAGATGGGACAGCCCACATGTGGACCTTGCTTGTTTCCAAGCGGCTGTCTCAAAGACAACTGACCTATTGAGTTGGCATTATTATAAAAAACAAAAACCTTCCCACCTTACAAATGTGGGACATACATTTTAAAATGCCCAACCTCCTCCTACTACTAAACTTCAATGAATATTGCACTTTTCATTTTGGTGTGGGACCATTATGGACATGGATCCTCTTGCAAACCATGATTAGTCTTCCTTTATGGCGTGATCCTCTTTTAATGCATACAACAAACACAAAGAAAATCCTTCCTTGTAGATGTCATAAAGATCTCCTTGCATGTTCACAAGTTGTGACTTCCTTGCCAACGTGGGTGCTCGGCTCCCCTTTCATTTGCCTCTATTGTGGTGGATATTGCTCTTCTCAAAATGTGGGACTTTTATTGCTTATGTGTGAAGTGAGGTTCCCTCTTTATTTGGCATGAGGTTCCCTATCATCTTCTTTTTGAGCCATGGATGCCCCTGAGAAAGGATAACCCTTGTATTCCTTGGACGTGGATTGCCTATGAAAAGATGGCATACCCCTCTCCAATATTTCCTTGCATTTCCTCCAAACATGGGATGCTATCTTCAAACATGAGGGATTTCTCTTGGTATAGAGTTGTTCCCTCTTGGTGTGGACTTTCTATTTAAATCCATCCTTGTGACCTTAAAATTAATTGTTGATTCTAATGATTCTTCCTTTTCTAATGATGTCAGTCATGAGAGATAAGAAAAAGTGGTCAATGAATCTAAATCAAATCCTCTATCCATGTGATATTGGAAGTCTTGATGTGCATGATGATAGCCATTTGCTACAATTGTATGTCCGGTAATAATTCCACCTATAGAACCACAACTACTATCACTACTAGAATGTTGCATGGGTCCACAACTATAGTTTGTACCATCCATTCCATATTGAGTACTTTCATCTTTATGTTGGATGTTCATAGTTTTAGTACCTACAAGACTTCCATAAAAAGATCTTCATCATTGAAAGGGAACATGCCTCCTTTAAAGTTTCAATTTGCACATATTTTCCTTGGTTTGATGGAATCAATCAGACCCCAAAGTGGTTTTGGCTAAAAAAAATTTCATTTCCAAACAAATGATTCACAAATTGATCCATTCATCACCTCAAACTGACTAGAATTCACTTTGAGTGCTAAATCATCACTTAAAACTCATTTTATCACTATTCTTTTAAATTGTGATTCACTAATAGGAAGGTCTGATAACCAGCTTTAAAAATTGACATAAACACCTAGCCAGGCTCTGAAACTTTGAAAATCTTATCTCTCTAACGCATTTCATATGCCTACCAAATCTCATCACATGACAACATCAGGGTCAAAAGATATCGACCTTCGAACATGTCTTCTCAAAATTGCCTATAGATAAACATGTCAGAAAGATGGAAAATGCATTTGGTTTGAGCTTTGAAAATTGGGCAAACAGGAGTTTGAAGGCTTGGAAATTGGGGAGTCAGTATTTTTTCATGAAGAGAATGTAATTCTTTAATTTTGAGCTCATGTTGAATCACAAGACGCATTTGGAAAAGGTCTAAAATTAGCTACCTAGATTTGCATGACTGAAACATCAATAGAAAAATGTTTTTTGCAAATGGAATGACCCTGGGAAAGTGTGCAAATGGATTTGTCAAGTCTTAAAAGTTGGCACACTTATAGTATTTTTAGAGTAAAATTCAAGGGAACAAACCATTCAATCCAAGAATATATAGATTTAAAGATATAACATCCCAAATCGAGGTCCTGATCAATCTGCATTTTTTATTACTAGTGAAACATTATAAATTGCATCTAGATTTGCATTTGAAAACTAATCAAATAGATTCATCATAAGTTCAAATCTAGAGCGTAGCAAGTGTTTGAACCCTAGAAAATGATGCAAAAGGAAATTTCTTATTTGTGTCAATTAGTCAAAAGTTAAAACTTTTCAAATAGGGCTACCTAGAAATATGAACAATATGAAGATTTATAACAGATGCAACTGACCAACTTTGAGACGTTCGAAACCTAGTCAAAACATGTCAAAATGACTTGAAACTTGCAAAATAGGTTCTTTGATAGCATACTAAACATCCCCAAAGTGGCAGGTTTTGAAACATACCAGGTGAAAGATATTCAAAGGAAAACTAGGTTCTCTGTCATTGTTTGACACTTAGGCAAGAAATGCATAACTGAGGACTACTCAAAATGAAACTTCATAGAATGGTTTGGAATATTAGTTTATTATTATAGAAAGAATGGACAAGATAAATGCAAGGTGTTAGAAACATAAAACACCACCTAGGCCATATTACAATAGCTAGATACATATGCATGAAAGGCATTCATAAGGACTCAAAACAACTTCAAATTTTTGAAAAGACACTCAAAATAGGAATGCAATTTTTAGCACCAACAATAGTATCATTAGCATTCATGCTAACAACATCTCCATTGTTGGACACATCTACACAATCAAAAAGGCTTTTTGAGTTCTCTTGCCATGGTTTCGCACCTTCTTTGTCTAAACTATATGTAAACTTTGTTTTGGTTTTGTGAATGTCATAATATTTGTTAATATTCTTTGCATGTTAGCTTATTATGCTCTACATTTTGGCATGATTAGTGGGAGACCACAATGGGTCATTCTCTCATCATTTCTATCTATTTTTCTTTCTTACTAACCAACTAATGTGTTTTGTTGTTTGAATGAATTGCAAGGTGATTTGGTTATTTCTATAGGTTAGGAGAATCATTTGGGAAGAAGACATATCAAGTTAAAACATTAAAACATCATCAAAAACCTCCTAATCACTTGGGAAAACACATTTTGGACCATTTTGGCACTTTCACCCTATCTTTCTTTGCCTTAACCACTTACTACTACACATTTGTTCACTCCATCGATGCTTTTCTTCTATATTTTATCACCTTTCTTCAATCTATCTTGGACCATCTGCGTTCTTTGCCTTATTGCACATTCATTCCTTACTGTCATGCATCCATTCCTTACTCTTATGCATTCATTCCTTACATCCATTTATTACTCTCATGCATCTATTCCTTACTTCTATGCATCTATTCATTAATTTTGTGTATATGTTCTTTACTTTTGTGCACCCATTCCTTAATTCCATGATTTTGTTCATTAATTTTGTGCGTCTATTCATTAATTCCACACAATTTTTCATTAATTCCATGCATTTGTGAAATATTTTTGTGCATCCATGTAGTAATTCCACACATCCCTGTAGTATTTATGCACTTTTGTGCAATATTGTTGCACTTTTGTGTAGTGTTTCCATAATAGTTCGATGCTTTTATTCAGTATTTTTGTGCATATGTTATGTATTACTACACATTTGTCCTACATTTTAGTGCATTCATTCTGCCTATAGGTGCATTTATTTCATCATCTAACCAAGTGTTGTCTCATTTGTAGGTTGGGGAGCATTTTCACTAATATTGTGCTTGTAGGTTTTTCATTGAATTTTTTTAAGTTTCTTTAGAAAATTGACTTGTATGCTTAACCATGGTCTAAAACTATCACATTTCAATTTGGGTATGAAACTTTATCACATTTCAATTTGGGTATGAAACTTTATCAAATTCAATCTTGAGTGCTATAAAGAAAATCAAACAAACACAATTTTCAATATAATTATTGACTAGATAGAAAATAAAATCTTGAATGCTAAGGACCAAAGAACCATTTTCTATGCATCACACTTCAATTTGGGCATAAAATACTTTCACACATTCTTGAATGCTTAAGGATCAAAGAGCATTGCAAATACCACACTTCAATTTGGAGCTTAAAAAGAACTCAGAAAATCTTGAATTCTTTAAAGGTAAAACACTCTTATTGCCATCCTTTTCAAAGCTTTCAAGCATGATTTATTTTGTTGAATTGATTTATTTTATTTACCATCATTGTAAAGTTGGAATAAACCTTACATGTTAATCATGAGTGTCTTCAAATCATTGTTAGAAAACCTAAAAATTACAAAGAGGAATGAACTATGTGTCTTATGTGTTTTTCAACACATCTTTGAGTTATAGATTTCTTTTTTTCAAAGTAGAAACCTTTAAATATGTAATGCATGCATCAAAAGTTTTTGGCAAGATCATTCACAACATCTTAGGAGTGCTTCTAGTGAGTTCATCATCCTCTAGAAAGCACATCCCCTTTGGATAGAAGCTCCAACTGGTAAACCCCTCTGGCTAGTATATAAATGAGAAGAAAGGTAAACTTTTTTCTTAATCTAGGACAAGTTTTAGAAATGCATTTCTGATGGTAGTTTGAGGTAGAAAAACTTTCCCATGATTTTAGCATGGTCATAATAGATTCTTAATAAAATCACATGCATAACAATTTTTTGACATGACTCCATGGATCTTACTACAAACCAATTTAGTAGCTACCCTTTATCCTTAGTGTGTTAGTCATGGTGGAAGAGAATATAAGGCTTCTCTAAAGCTACATGACGTATGTGTTTACCCTAGTAGAGGCATAAGGATACTTGGACTTTATCCCCAAGAGTCAATGTCCCTATAGAAGGAGGATTTCTATTTGTCATACCTTGAAGGATCATTGGCATGTAAGTTTTTTGATCAACTCTTGTATCGACTCACCTCTTTAATTAGAGTGAAATATCACACTAGATCCAAAAAACATCAATATGGGCTCCTCCTAGTAGGCCTAAGGAGAAACACATTGAAACCAAATTGACCATAGGGATAAAGTGTGCTTAGATTGTCTTATTTTTGAAATGACCTCATGTTTTTTTTATATATAAAATATACACATTAGTCACCATCAAACCCTTTTGCTAAAGAGATCACTTCTTTGTCTCTCTCAAAGTTGCCTTGTCCTTTGAGAGATATTTTTCTCACAATACACCATATCCATTATCAAAAGAGTCTTATCCTTATTGTTCCAAAATGGTTATTAGTAAGTTCATTCACAACAACCCAAACTCTAGTTTTCTCCACTTTATATCTTGTATTATCCATTGATAGAATTTTTTTTTTTCAAAAGATTCATGTTTTCCAACCTAAGTAAAAGGCATACTTAGTGTAGTCACTTCCTTGAACTAAATTTGAGATAAACCTAGGGCCAATTAGTGGAAACATCATGCTAGCCGAATCAAAACCCAAGTTTAAAAAGGTCAAACTTAAGCAACCAATAGTCTATAGAGAAATCAAAGCTAGAAGAAAGAAACACACACCCAATCCAAGACATGGAAAACTAGATCAAATTGAGAAAGAAGGTATTGAGGTTTTCCTACAAATTGAGTGTGATAAAAGATTCTAAAACATGACCTTGAGATGCAAAGTCAACCCAAGCCTCATCAAATACACTAGTTACAACCACTTTGATTAGGTCCCTCTTCTTCTACACACACTTTACACTTATCACATCATAGATTTTTCCCTTAGTTTTATCATATAGGTTATCATCCACTTTAGGCATTTTAGACCCATCATCCTTAGATCATGCTTTAGGAACCCATCCCCATCAAACTCACATCATAGATCAAAATCATCCATCATGGTTATCATCCTTAAGCATTTGGTGTCACTTTGTTAGAGTTGTCTATCCTACATCCTACATCCATCATACTATCACAATTATCACTTTGACTAAGAATTTTCTAGGGTGGTCTATCTTTGTCACTTTTTTCCCTCATCACCTTGAGATAAAGGTTGGGCTAGACATTTGATCATCACTTATCTTTCAAAGGGTCATAAGTCTATCCTAGAGTTGACAATACCATCATATCTTGAGCTTACACATAGGAAAATGTCTCTTTTAATTTGACATTACCATCACCAATCCTTTAGGTCCTCAAGATATCTTAGCATTAGAAGAAAGATCCTCTAGTATCCTCCTTTTCATTTATCAAACATCCCTATTGTAAGGATTAACCACGGGTAGAAATAAAAGTTACACGAAAATATAACCAATATCAAAAAATAATATAGATCACAAAGAAGAGAACATAAGACACAAAGAATTAATGTGGTTCACCCAATCCCTAGGCTATGTCCACCAATAGAAAGTCCAATATTATCATTATCTAGTGATTATAATCTACAATCGCTTATAGCTCAATACCGTTGCAAGAAGCTACAGTATCAACATACATTATGAAATCCCTAACCATAAGCCATTTTCTACAAGCTTTTGTCACTTACAAAATTAGGGCTAGAATAAGTCATCCAATAGAAAAATAACAATTGATGCCCTTTACAATAGTAGGGTCATTTTTGGATTCAAGGTAGTGGCCGAGTATGTGTAGGATCATGGTGTGCCAAAAAGTGGTGATGTGAAAAATATGTAGTTTTCAAACATCTAAAAGCATTTTAAAATCTACTTTGACTTTTTTCACACCCATCTTGATACCAAACTAGAAATGGGATACCTTCCCTTATCAAGTACCCAATTTGAGAATGAGTATCTAATTTGAGAGTGGGTATCCAATTTGAAAATGGGTATCTGATTTCATAATGGGTACCCAATCTATGGGCCCAAATCATGGTGCCAAAATCAAATGTAAAGAGAGTGGGGACCAATTTTTAAGATAAATATTGATTTTTATTTACCAAACTCAAAGGGGGGATCAATTTTTATGTTATAACAAGTCCTAG
The DNA here is from genome assembly GCA_028749045.1 of Cupressus sempervirens. Classification (NCBI taxonomy): domain Eukaryota; kingdom Viridiplantae; phylum Streptophyta; class Pinopsida; order Cupressales; family Cupressaceae; genus Cupressus; species Cupressus sempervirens. The sequence continues at coordinate 1,046,805,262 of CM053787.1, forward strand.
TATAATATAGTTATAGATTATTATTTTTTGGAGGGGGCGGGGTGTGTGTGTGTGGGGGGGGGGATTATTATATATGCTTACTAAAATTTATTATATAGTATTAAATAATAATAATAATTTATTATATAATTATTTTATATATAGTTAGTACTTATTTTATATTTTATTTTAAATATATATCATATATATTATTGTTATATATATATATATATATATATATATATATATATATATATATATATATATATATATATATATATATATATATATATATATATATATATATATATATATATATATATATATATATATATATATATATATATATATATATATATTATAAACTTGATTTAATAAACTATATGATGATCTATGTTCTTAGGGGTTTCCCTAGGGACATATTGGTGTAAGAGCACCTAGGGGTAAGGTTAAACCCTAACTCAAATTTTGGTTTGTAAATAGTCTAACCAACCATTATGTGACTAAGGAATAAATGTAAAGTCCCAAGATAGGTTTAGGAGGTGTGGTTAGGTAAGTATTAAGTGTAATTCAAGTTTTTGCCAATTCGGTCCTATTAAGCATTATATTGCTCAAAATTGCTCTAGAGGATAAAATATGGTAAAATGTCTCAAATAGGGAAAAAAGTGTAAAAGGAAGGTCCTTAGGTGTTTTAGGCTCATTTTATGAGATTTAAAACCAAACTAGACAAGTTTCCTAGATTGCAAAATTGCAAATGTTGTCAAAATTGCTCATTGACAACTTTGCAATTTTTGCAAAACTTTGCAAAATTGTAAGAACAATTTTTGCACATTTTGAGGGAAGGGAAGAATAGGTAGTTATGGCTTGAACCAAAAACCAAGATGGATAGGAGAACCTATTTAAAGACCCTCCAACTCATTTCTAAGGGTTGCTTGAATCACTTGTACATACAGATCAAATAATTAGAAGGATTGTTGACAAAAAAAAAACTTTTGGAAGAATTGATTGAATAATTGAATTGGTTTGCTTTTTGTTCTTGATGGAATAGTTTCTTGTGTCCATGCTTTGAATTTTTCCCATGTTTTTATCAAGAGTAGTCATTTTATTAGTTTTTCAAAATTAGTTAGTTTTTGCTTACCTTTTGTCCAATTTTGTGCAACCCACAACAAAATGGCTATAGCTTGATTTTACATGGTCAAAACACTATGGCCCTAGGGAATCATGTAATATCCTCTATAAATATCTTAAATGTCAATTTTGGTGTATGTGGGAGTCATATAACCATTTTTACAAGTGAGCCCTAGGGGAGCAAATGAAGGCTTGGTAAGGCACAATGAGGCTTGTTGTTGAATTTTAGAATGATCATAGGATTGGCACATAACAACCTTGAAGGGGAAATGGTGAAGTTTTAATGTGTTCAAAAACTAGAGCAGGAGGTTTGATACTGAGTCTAGAGCATTTGGCAAGTCTTTTGCTGTCACTACCCTTGAAACCCTCAAAATAAGGGTTTTCTAGAATTGTACTATACAGACACCATAGATGTTTGAAACCAAGAAAATATTCAAGCCCTAGTTAATGTGGAACAATTTCTAGTAAACATAAATAGGATTTTTTAAGGAATTTTGGAATTTATTGCAAGCTCCTTATTTTTAGGAGGGCTAATTGGGGCTCTTAGGGCTACAAGGACAAATAAAGCATTTAGGAGTTGTGGGTTAGTTAGATCTATTAGGTAAATGAAAAAAGGAATGGAATGTATTGAGAACCTTAAAAGGAAAGTGTAAACTTGGTTTTGACCCTCTAGTGGCATTTGGTGGAGTTTTAGCCTAGTAACCCAAACAATGCACAAATTGGGTTTTGGAGTTAGGAGTAGAAATTGAGTTGATTGGTGAGTTTCTTGGAGAAAGGGGACTAGGAAAGAGTCCTCTAGGTTGGGGTTAGAGAGGTGACCCTAAGTAGGCTAAGAAGCAACCTTGATAGAGAAAGACAAGCTCTAAGTGAAGAAGCTCCCCATTAAAGTGGTATCAAAGCCATACGATTGTAGCTTATGGTGGTGTATTGTATTATACTAAATCATGTGGATCTTCAAAGATGGTAACTAATTCACAATTGGCTAAGGAGGTGGATGAGTAGAAGAAGCTGATGGAGGAGAAAACTAGGTTACTTGATGAGGCCATAGAAGAGATGAAAGACAAGTCGAAATAAATGGAAGATGCACACCTAGCAAGGGAAGATGAAGACACCAATAAAGGAAAATAGAAGGTGGACTTGGAAGATGAAATACCTGAACATGATCCTCCACTTGGTGAACAAGAACCATTCCTCAAAGCCCTCAAGACATTTAGAGGAAAGAATCTTGAGAGTGTTTCACTATTCCAAGGTAAGATGGATGCAGAGGTGGTCCTATAATGGATTGAAATTATTGAGAATTACTTTGAATGTGAAGGGACAATAGAGGCTCAAAAAGTGAGATTTGTAAAGTCAAGAGTGATAGGATAGGCACTGACTTGGTGGAAGATTGTGTAAGAGGAAAGAGAAACTAAAGTAAAGGAGCCAATAGCCAATTGGAAGGCTATGTTAGAAAAGATAAAAGAGACTTATTGGCCAGAGGACTATGACATATAGGCAAGGTACTTAAATGGCCTTAAGTGGTCTATTTAGGATGAATTGAGCTTATTTAGTCTCACCACATTACAAAGTTGTTTTTAGATGGCTAGGAATGTGGAAGACAAATTGAGGAAAAAAGGTGATTCAAGTTCCAAAGGTAGAGGTAGAGGTAAGTATTTTAGAGGTGGCTCAAGAAGTGGTTCTAGTGGAAGGGCCAATGAATAAAGGATCTATGGAGATTCCAAATGGAATGAGCAAGCTAATGAGACCACTCAAAGGGCAGACTATAGTAGAGGTAGAGGATCCAATAATGGTTGTAGAGGTAGATATGGGAATAGTAGTTGAGTTTCACACTTTAGTAACATGAAATACTATCACTATGGTAAGTTGGGACATCCTAGCTATAGATGTCTAGAGAAGGCATCAACATCTTATAGATAGAAGAAAATAACTTATGTCCAAGAGGAAGATAGTTAGAAAATATAGGAAGTGGACCTTGACACAGAGAAGGGTGAGAACCTCATGTTGAGGAGAGTCTTGGTTGACGAGCCAGTGAAGGAGGAACCCAAGCAGAGAAGAGAACTTTTCAAAACTACATGGAAGATATTAGGGAAAGTATGGAAAGTGATCATAAAATCAGGTTCTATTGATAATGTATTGTCAAAGGAGGTAGTAAGAAGGCTTGGTCTAATAAAGATTCCACATGTGTGTCCTTACAAGGTGACTTGGTTGAACAAGGGCCAAAATATACTAGTGAATAAACAAGTATGGGTAGACATCACTATTGGTAAGTATCAAGATAAGATCCTATGTGATGTTCTTCCCATGGATGCTTGCCACTTTCTATTAGGAAGGGCTTGGTAGTATGACAGGGAGGCAATACATCATAGAAAGGAAAGTACTCTTTCAAGAAGGATGGAGTCACCTATAGGATACAATCATTGGTGGAAGAAGATAAAGTAGAGAAGGTTGTTGCTAAGAAATTGTTGATGAGTGGAAATGAGTTCCTGAAGGACTTGAAGGAAAGTGAAGGAGTAAGGTATGCCATCATGGCAAAGCCAAGGGAGGAGAATTCATTAGTGCCACCTATACCTATAGAAGTGCAAGATCTATTTGATCAGTTCAAAGATATTATTTGTGATGGAGCACCAAAACTATTACCTCCTAAAAGGGAGATAAATCATCAAATTGACTTCATGCCAAGAGCATCCTTTCCAAACAAATCTAGATACAAGATGACTCTAGAGTAGAACAAGGAGATAGCTAGACAAGTCCAAGAGTTTCTTAATCAGGGGCTAGTTAGTAAGAGCATTAGTCCATGTGTACTACTAGTTGTCATAACACCTAAAAAGGGGGGTAAGTGGAGAATGCGTACTAATTCCAGGGCAATAAATAGAATCACTATTAGAAATATAAGAGGAGTAACTAAGAGGGGAGGGGTGAATCAGTTACTACTAAAATAAATCCTAGACCCCTTGGATGTGAAATAAAATTTAGACCAATAAAACTAAATACTATTAATACATACAAAATTTTTTGTAACTTAATAAATGCATAGTGTGTATTACTTTAGTAGATCTTAAGATGTTATTAGTAATTTACTTATAAGCATGAAAGAATGAACACATGAGACATTAGGATTTAATGTGGAAACCCAATTTGGGAAAAATTGCCAAATATAACTATTTACTATTTTTCACTCTTCTGAAGTGCGTCCTGTTAGGAGCCAACCCTATTAAAGGTTACAAAACACATTGTTAGGTGTGACCTGTTAAAGGATTTAATCACCCTATTAGGAGTGGTCTTGCAAAAGGTCTTGAAACAATTCAATGGAATTGCCACCTTGTTAGAGGATTTACAAATGGCTATTAAACCAACTCTGTTAAGAGATTTCAGATCATTGCTACAATGGTTAGAGAGGAACAATGAAATGACCTAATTGTAATGCAACTGTATTGTTGATTATAGATCTTTTTCTAGTTCATACTTGATCCTTCTTGATCAAGTAACACTTTTCTACTCCACAAGGATACCTACTTATCCTTCAAGTTCACTTCCTCTCTTCTTATCTCTTTCAACTTATTCAACTTGCATCTCACACACTTTGAAATCACAACTTGACCTTTTACTTGTACCTTTTAAATTGCCAAGTTAGCTCAAATAAAAATTAGAATAACCAATATTCATCACCTCAGTCAGCTAAAATCAATAGATAAAATAATTGAGCTTTACATGCCAAAATTAGAAAGTCCTTTGGTAGCCGATCGAACTTAGTAGAAACTGATTCTAAAGAAATTTCTTGTGTTAACCAATAAAAGCTCGGTTAACACTATGAACTTACAAAATCCCTTTGGTAATCAAGTAAAATCTATTAATACTAACTTAGTTCAACTTTCCATTTGTTAATTGAGTGAGCTTGGTTAACACTCTTTGCTACATAACTTCCTTCAATGCCCGAGTGAGCTTGGTAGATACCTCCTTCTATACAGAGTAAACTCAAGAATGCTCAGTAGTCTAGGAAAACTATCTTCACTGACCAACTGAGCTCGGTATGCACTGACTATCAACTAATTTGACATTTGTGTAACATCAAAGAAAACATGCAATTAATCAATTGTATCCAACAATCTCCCTCTTTGGCATTGATGGCAACACAATGTGTCATAGCACAATAAAATTTTGAGAACAAGACTCACTCTGTCAAAGAGTTTCTCTGTCTTTGATTTTATACAAAAAAATTCTCCCAAAGCGTTCTCCTTCTATGAATGAACTACTTAACTTCTTCCTTCTAAAAAATTTCAGAAAGATATGACAGTAAACTTCTCCCTCTTTGACAACACATGCCAAAGACAATTCTAATTAGTAGCAATGTACCTTGAGTGCATATTCATCTACAATATGTCTTTGCCAATACTGCATCAACTGATTGATCTTCAATTTAATTCTTGTTGATGCACCAGTAAACTTTATTTAGTGAGCTTCAAATAGGGGAATGACCCCTAGCTGAACTCTTAGCTACAAAAATACATCCTTAGGTAATGGCTTGGTGAATATATCTACAATTTTTTCTTTTGTATGCACATATTCTAGTCTAATTTCTTTGGCCTAAACTAATTCTCTTACAAAGTGATATTTTATAGCAATGTTCTTTGTTTTGGAATGCATCACTAGATTCTTTGATATGTTGATTGCGCTAGTGTTATCATAATACATCACTATTGGCTCTTTGATTTCAACCTTTATTCCTTCCAACAACTATTTGAACCAAACAATGTTAGAGCAATTCACTGATGTTGCTACATATTTTTCTTCTGCTATGGATTGAGATGTGTGGTTTTGCTTCTTGCTTGTCCAAGATACCAGCCTTTTACCAAGAAAAAATGCTTCACCACTAGTGCTTTTTCTATCATCAAGATTTCTTGCCCAATCAGCATCAATAAATACTTTTAAGTTAATGTTTCCTTCAAGTTTGTACCATAAGCCATAGTCTTCAATACCTTTTAGATATCTCAAGATTCTTTTTATTGCCATCATGTGGTTTTCTCTAGGTTTAACTAAAAATCTTGCTATTATTCTAACTACTAAGGCAATATCAGGCCTTGTATATACCACATACTATAATTTCCCAATCATTGATCTATATAAGGTTTGATATACTTCTTTGGAGTCATCATCTTTGGTAAGCTTAAGTCTAGTACACATGAAGGTTCCAACTAGTTTTGAATCTTCCATTCCAAATTTCTTGAGTATCTCTTTGATGTACTTAGATTGAGTGATATAGATACCATTTCTATTTTGTTGTATTTGCAATCCAGCAAAGAATTTTATTTCACCAAACATGGACATTTCAAATTCTTTATTCATTTTTTTTGAAAATGCTTCACATAAGTCATCATTTCCTATGAATAGAGTATCATCCATAATTTTTTTTTCCAACACAATCTTCTTATCTGGTCCTTCCTTGATATATAGACTACTGTTATCATTTGTTCTTTGAAAACTAATATGTATCAAATAGTTATTTAGTCTTTCATACTAAGCTCTAAGAGCTTGTTTTAGACCATATAGGGCTTTCTATAATTTGTAGACCATGTCCCTTTTATTTGGATCAAAAAAACCTTTTGGCTATTCAATGTAGACATCCTCATTAAGAATTTCATTCAAGAATGGAGATTTAACATCCATCTAATATTCTTTGAATCCTTTGTGAGTTGCATAAGCTAGTAAAGTCCTAACATCTTCTAATCTTACAACAAGGGAAAAAGTTTCACCATAATTAATACCTTCTTGAGAATAGCCTTTACATACCAACCTTACTTTGTTTCTTGACACTTTTCCATCTTAATTCATCTTATTTTTGAATACCCATTTTGTACCAATCACATTTTTATCTTTGGGCCTAGGTACAAGAGTCTAGGTTTTATTCTTTTCTATCTGTTTTATTTCTTCATTCATAGCCTCAATCCAAATTTCATTTTCCAATGCATATTTAACACTTCTAGGTTCAAATTCAGTAGGTAAACATGTACCTTTTAGTTTGATTCTTGTCATTGTTCCATCTAATTTGTCTCCATTGATCTAATCAAGTGCATGATGCCTTTTGAAATATGTAGCCAATATAGGTTCTTTGACTTTTGAATGAATTGAATTGTCTGCATTTTGAATCTCAACTTCAAACTTGAGTCCTTCTATCTATGTCTTAGGTTCTTTAGACTTGGTATGCACTAACTCAGTAGCCTCTGAATGTGACTTGGGTCCCTATGACTTAGTTTGCACTTCCTGCAACTTAGTAACTAATAGAGATTTGGAGAGGTTGGGAGTTGAAGTCTCTTTTTTGTCAAATGTGTTTGGCAATGTATAAGGTTCATAGTAGAAAAATATTCTATAGTCTTCTAGTTCCTTTTTGCTTTCTTCTTCAGTCTTTTTTGCAAACTTATCAATTCTCACATGTGCACTTTCTATTATTTTGTGAGTGGATAAATTTAGACATTTGTATGCTTTACTCTTATAGAAATATCCTAGAAATATACCTTCATCACCTTTTACATCACCTTTTACATCAAATTTACCTTTTCTAGATTCTTTCAAGATATAACATTTGCTGCCAAATACTTTCAAGTAATTTACATTGGGTTTGTAGCCATACCATAGTTCATAGGGAGTTTTTTTTGAGTCCATCTTCAACTAAACTTGGTTCAAAGTATAAACTATAGTGCTAATAGCTCCCTTCCAATATTTGATAGCTACATTCTTTTCAATCATTAGTGTCCTTGCATAATCCATGATGGATTTGTTTCTTCTTTCAATTATTCCATTCTGCTCAAGAGTACCAGGGGCTAATACTTGTCTTTTGATTCCTCTTTCAATGCATAAATTTTTGAATTCATTTGAGATGAATTCGCCACCTCTATCCGATCTCAAGAATTTCAATCTTTTTCCATTTTATTTTTCTACTTTAGCCAAATACCATTTGAATTTTTCAAAAGCTTCTAATTTTTCTTTGAGATACATAACAGTCATCTTTCTAGAATAATCATCGACAAAAAGAATGAAAAAATTTTCACCACTATAAGTTTCTATTCCAATGGGTTCACATAAATTAGTATGCACAATTTCCAAGACATCTTCTAACTAATAGTTTTTTCTTTTAAAATTAGTCTTTCCTATTTTAGCCAATTTGGCAATTCTTGCATAATCCAACATCAGGTTTCTTCAAACTAGGAAGACCTCTTACCCTTTTGAGTTTGCTAATCTTGACCATATTATCAAAGTTTACATGACATAGTCTTTTGTGCCATAACTAGCTTTCTTCTACTTGAGCAATAAAACATGAACAATCACTAAGATCAAGATAAAATAAGTTACCTTTTGTTTGCCTACTTAATCCAATCAGATTTCCTTGGTTATCCAATAGTCTTGCCTTGCCATTCATGAATTCTTCCTTGAATCCAATGTTGTTTAGCTGTGATACACTTAATGAATTAGTTTTCATCCTTCAACCCAATAGGCATTGTCACATACAAATTCATTGGTTAATGAGATATGGCCTTTTCTTTTTATGCAATAAGGTTCATTGTTTCCAAACCTTACACTGCCACCATCATAGTGCTCAAAATGTTCAAACTTAATTTTTTTCTCTAGTCATATGGTGAGAACATCCACTATCTATGATCCATGTGTCATTTTTACTAACATGAGAGACAAGTGCCATCTTATCTCCTTCATCATCAAATTCATCTTTTACAACGATATACACTATTTCATCTTCACTATTATCAGAATCTTTATCCATAAAACAAATTTTCTTACCTTTGTCTTTGTAGGATTTGTGACCTTTGAATTCCTTCTTGCTTTTGTACTTATGGCTTTTCTTCTCTTGCTTGCCTTCTTTATTTGGACACCTAGTAGCAATATGACCAATTTTTTCACAAGAGAAACATATTAGACGGATTTTACCATTCTACTTTCCTCTACTCCTAGAATATTTCTTTGCAAGTAGAGCTTCAATAATTTTAAGATCACTATTTGAACTTTCTTCAGTTTCTTCCTCACTTTCTGATTGATTTTCTTTTATTTTCTTGACTTTTTCTTTGAGTGAGAGTTTAACTTCAAACACAGACTCAATAGTCTTGGAAGCAGGAACATAGTTGTCAAAGTTGTCTAGTTCAAAAGTTGTCAGTCTTCCTACTAAGGCATCGAAATCTATCCTTTTATTTGGATCACATCTCTTTTCTTAAATAGAAAATACTATAATTTCATAGATGGGAAGAAATTTTTTTAGTATTTTACTTACAAAATTTTATTATTTGATTTCTCCTCTAGATTCTCTAATTGCACTAACACTAGCCTTGATTCTTTCCACATATTTTGGAACATTTTCATCTTTCTCATTCTCATTTGATCAAATTGTCCTGTAAGGATTTCTGCTTTGGCTCTTCTCACATTATCATCTCCTCCATAGATTTATTTCATTTTATTTCATATATCAAAATTAGTTTTATAGTCTTTGACCTCATCAAATTCAGCATAACTAAGAGTAGATGCAATGCTAATCATCATGACGTTATGGTTCTTTTTCTCAGCAATATCTTCAACTGATAATGTTCCAATGGGATTTTTATTCTTCATCAAGATCTTCATCCTGAATAACTGATGGTAGCTAGGTGAAGCCTCATAAGTCCTTGCCATGCTGCAAAGTTATCTTTATTTAGCTTTGGAATCTCTCTCTTGTAAGACATCTTGATCTTTAGCTTAGGTCCTTGAAACCTTCTCTACAAGCACCAAAATCTCTTATACCAATTGTTGGAAATATAAGAGGAGTAACTAGGAGGGGAGGGGTGAATTAGTTACTACTAAAATAAATCATGGATCCCTTGAATGTCAAATAAAATTTAAACTGATAAAACTAATTATTGTTGATACATAAAAAAATTGTTGTTACTCAATAAATGTAGAGTGTGTATTAATTTAGTAGATCTTAATATGTTATCACTAATTTACTTGCAAGCATGAAAGAATGAACACATGTGACACTAGGATTTAACATGGAAACCCAATTTGGGAAAAACTACAAAATTTAACTAGTTACTATTTTTCACTCTTCTGAAGTGAGCCCTATTAGGAGCCAACCCTATTAAAGGTTACAAAACACACTGTTAGGTGTGACCCTATCAAAGTATTTAATCACCATGTGAGGAGTGGCCTTGCAAAAGGTCTTGAAAAAATTCAATGGAATTGCCACCTTGTTAGAGGATTTACAAATGGCTATTAAACTAACTCTATTAAGAGATTTTAGATCACTGCTATAATGGTTAGAGAGAACAATGAAATGACCTAATTATGATGCAACTAAATTTATGATTGAATAAAAATTTTCTACTCCATAATGATACCTACTTATCCTTCAACTTCACTTCCTCTCTTCTTATCTCTTTCAACTTATTCAACTTGCACCTCACACACTTTGAAATCACAACTTAATCTTTTACTTAGACCTTCTAGATTGTCAAGTCAACTCAAGTACAAATTAGAATAACCAATATTCATCACCTAAGTCAACTAGAATCAATAGATAAAGTAATTAATCTTTACATGCCAAAATAAGTAATTCCTTTGGTAGGCAGCCTAGCTTGGTAGAAACTAATTTTGAAGCAATTTCCTATGTTAACTAATAGAAGCTCGGTTAACACTATGAACTTACAAAATTGCTTTGGTAACCAATTGAAATCTATTATTACTAGCTTAGTTCAACTTTCCCTTCATTAATCGAGTGAGCTCGGTTAACACTCTTTTCTGCATAACTTCCTTTGATGCCCGAGTGAGCTTGGTAGATACTACCTTCTATACAAAGTAAACCTAGGAATGCTCAATAGACTAGGAAAACTATCTCTCTTGACCAAGTGAGCTTAGTATGAACTGACTATCAACTGATATGACATTTGTGTAACATCAAAGACAACACATAATTAATCAATTATATCCAACAATCACAATTAGATATAGATTTCCTATTCCTAGCATAGAAGATCTAATGGACTATCTTGGTGGAGCTAGATACTTTCCCAAAATTAATCTCAAGAGTGGCTATTATCAGACTATAATGAAGGAGGGTGATGAATGGAAGTCTACATTTAAGACTGACGAGGATCTCTATGAGTGGTTGGTAATTCCATTTTGCCTTAGCCAATGCACTACATACCTTCATGAGAGTCATTAATGAATTCTTGAAAGATTATATAGGAGTTTTTGTTGTTGTGTACTTAGATGACATCCTCATCTTTAGTATGAAAAAGGAGGAGCATATTAACCACCTAGAAATGGTGTTGATGAAGTTTTAGGAAGAGAAGTTGATAGTGTATCTTGAGAAGAGTGAGTTCATGAAGGAGGAGCTAGAGTATTTGGGTTTTGTAGTATGCCAAGGAAGTTTGAAAATGAACAAGAGCAAGGTAGAGGAAATCTTGACTTAGCCTACTCCTAGATCTTCTACTGAGGTCAAAAGTTTTCATGGACTAGTGCAATTTCATAGGAAGTTTGTGAGGAATTGAAGTGATATTTGTGCACCCATTAATGGCACCATTAAGGGAGGCATGAAGAGAAAGTTCATATGGACCAATGCTATAGATTAAAATTTTTAAAGGTTGAAGAAGGAAGTGGTAACCTAACTAGTATTCATTTTCCCTAGTTTGAGAAGCCATTTGTGGTAGAGTGTGATGCTAGCAACATAGCAGTTGGGGCAATATTGAGCCAAGAGGGCAGGCCTATGGCATTTTAAAGAGAGAGGATGAATGAAGCTAGGACACAATATTCAACATATGACTTCAAGCTCTATGCACTTGTTCAAGCCCTTAAGAAGTGGAGGCATTACCTTTTGCCTAAGCAGTTTGTTGTCTTTACTCACAACCAAGAACTAAGATTTATCAACTCACAAAAGAAGCTAAGATTGAGACACATCAAATGGATGGAGTTCTTTTAGTCCTACACTTTCACTATCAAACACAAGAAGGCCACAAATAACAAGGTGGAAGATGCTTTAAGCAAGAGGTTGTTGATAGTATAAGAAGTCAAGTTGCAGAGCATAGGATCAAAAGGATTCAAGGACATGTATGATGAGGATACTAATTTCTCAAAAGCCTACAAGTTATGTACTAACTTTGAAAACCATTATAGAATGGGTTGTTTTTAATGGTCAGCAATTGTGCATCCCAAGGGGATCTGTGAGATAAAATCTCATATAAGAGAAATACAATGAAAGCATCAATGGAAATTTTTGTCTTAATAAAACCCTAGATCTTATAAAAAGGTTTTATTATTGGCCCAAGATGTAGAGGGATGTGAGGAGATATGTGGAGCTATGTGGTATATGTCATAACGCAAAGGGCACTTTATCCAATGCAAGATTTACCAACCTCTACCCATTCCCAATAGACCTTGGGAATGTATCAACATGGATTTCATAGTAGGGTTTCCAAACAATAGAACAAGGTTAGGTAGTATGTTTGTGGTGGTAGATAGGTTCAGCAAGATGAGCCATTTCATCTCATGTAAAACAACAGATGATGCAAATAATAGAGCTAATCTTTTCTTTAAGGAGGTTGTCAGAATACATGTCTTACCAAGGAGGATAGTTGTTGATAGAGATGTCAAGTTTATGGAGAATTTTTGGAAGACCATATTGAGGAGGTTGGGTACAAACCTATCCCATAGTTATTCATACCATCCCCAAATAGATGTGAAAATAGAGGCCATCAATAGAGCCCTAGGAAACATCTTAAGGTGTCTCACCAAGGAGTATGGACAAAGTTAGGAACAAGTGATACCTCCAATAGAATTTGCCTATAATGATAGCAAGAAAAGGACAATAGACTTAAGTACTTTTTAAGTAGTTTATGACACATATACAAGGGGCATAATGGAGTTAAGGGGACTACCAACACAAGAAAACATCATTGGCTATGCTGATGATTTTGTTTAGTCTATGAAATAGGTAGATGATCAGGTTAAGTAGACCTTGATGGAGGCAAATCAAAAGTTGAAGGAGAAGAAGAATGAGGGGAGAAGAGAACTACAATTCCAAGTGGAAGATTTGGATATGGTCTACTTGAAAAAATAAATATTGCATAAGGGCATCCCTATTAAGTTGAAGATGAAGAGGATTGCACAGTGCAAGGTACTAGAGAAGTATGGACCCAATGCCTATAAAATAGACTTGCCTAAAGACATAGCTATCTCCTCCATCTTTAATTTCATGACTTGATACCTTAAAAGGGTAAAAATGTGGATGAAGAAGAGCATTATATAGAGATAAAAAAAGATATATCAGACCTATAGGTACCTAAAAGAAAGAAACCACAAGTGGACAAGATACTAGATTCTAGAGTGAAAAAGATTACAAGAAACAAGGTTTATAAGGAACATCTAATGAAATGGTTAGATAAACCTAAATCTAAAGAAACTTGGTTTTATATGATTTATTTCAAGAAGCATGGCATCAATAAAGGAATTCCTATCTCCAAAGGTACCTTAGACTTCTTCTTGTAGGGGGAGAATGGTATAGGAGCACCAAGGGGTATAATTGAACTTTAACTCAATTTTTTGTTTGTAAATGGTCTAACCAAACATTGAGTGAATAAGAACTAAATATAAAGCCCCAAGATAATTTTAGGAGGTGTAGTTAGGTAAAAGTTGAGTTTGAATGAAGTTTTTTCCAATTAGGTCCTGTTAAGCATAATATTGCTCAAAGTTGCTCTATAGGAAAAAAAATGGTAAAATGTCTCAGATAGGGAAAAAAATGTAAAAGGAAGGTCCTTAGGTGTTTCAAGTTAATTTTTTCAGATTTGAAACCAAACTATAAAATTTTAGAAGCATAGATTGAGAAATTACAAAAGTTATCAAATTGCTCATTGACAACTTTGCAAGTTTTATAAAATTTTGCAAAATTGCGATTGCAATTTTTGCATAGTTTGCAGAAAGGGAAGAATAGGTAGTTATGGATGTAAAAAAAGGAAAAAAATGGATAGGAGAACCTACTTAAACACCCTCTTACTCATTTATAAGGGTTGGTTGAATCACTTGTACGGATAGATCAAAGAAATCGAAGGATTGCTAATAGAAAATAGATTTTTGGAAGAATAAGTTGAATAAATGGATTCGTGTGCTTGCTATTCTTGATGGAATAGTTTCTTGTGTCAATGTTTTGAATTTTTACTAGGTTTTTTTGATCAATATTAGTCATTTTGTTAGGTTTTCAAAATTAGTTAGGTTTTTCTTACCTGTTATCCAGTTTTTTGCAACCAGCAACAAAATGGCTATAGCTTGATTCTCCATGGTCAAAATGCTATGACCCTAGGGAATAAAGTAGTATCCTCTATAAATATTATAAATATAAATTTTGGTGTTTGTGGGAGTTAGATCACCATTTTTGTAAGTGATCCCTAGGCAAGAAAATGAACGCTTGGCAAGGTTTAGTGAAGCTTGTAGTTGAATTTTAGAATGGTTAGAGGATTGGCACATGCTAACCTTGAAGGGAAAATGGTGAAGTAAGGTTTAATGTATCCAAAAACCAAAGGAGGAGGTTTGATAATGAATATAGATCATTTGGCAAGTGTTTTTCTATCATTGCCCTTGAAACCCTCAAAATAAGGGTTTTCTAAAATTGTACTATACAGACACCATAGATGTTTGAAAATAAGAAAATATTTAAGCCCTAGCTGATGTGGAATAATGTATAGTAAACATCAATAGGCTTTGTTAAGGAATTTTGGGAGTTATTGCAAGTTCCTTGTTTTTAGGAGGGATAATAGGGGCTCTTAGGGCTACAAGGACAAACAAAGCATTTAGGAGTTGTGGGTGAGTTACATCTATTAGTTATATGTAGAAAGGCATAGAATGTGTCAAGAACCTTAAAAGGAAGGTGTAAACTTGGTTCTAACCCTTTGGTGGAATTTGGTGGGGTTTTGGTCTACTAAGCCAAAAGATGCACAAATAGGGTTTTGGAGTCAAAAGGAGCATAAATTGAGTTGTTAGGTGATTTTCTTGGAGAAAGGGGACTAAGAAGATATGATGGTGAATATTGTAGGGCCACCCATTCCTAAAATTTCTCTTTTAGTCACACAATTTAATATTTTGGAACATCTTAGAAACATGCCAGCCCAAATCTCCAACCTACATTTAATTCGCAGAAGCCCACTTTATAGAGAAATCCTTAGCAATACCCTCCACAAATCTCATGTCCCCATTGATATCAATGATGTAGAGTTTAGAAACCTAGTGGGACACCCTTCCATCTCATGTGTGTTATCCTTCAAACTCTTTGATGTTCCAAAAACTAACCTAGATTACATCCTTCCACTCTACATAGTCCTCATGGTCTTTGACTTCACTGTAAAAATGATCATGATAGATAATAGGTCCACCATGAACCTATGTACTTTGAGGTTCATTAAATAAGTAGGTTAAACTAAGGCAAACATTACTAATGAGGTCATCACTATCAAATCCTATGACAACTTGGAAAGAAATACATAGGGAATTATCTTATTTCCCATCAAAGTTGGGCATGCTACTCAAGACATAGTGTTCCATGTAGTTGACTTAACCTACCTTTCAACATCCTCCTTGGCCGAACATGGATTCATGCCATGAAAACCTTTTCATCCACTTATCATCATTGTATCAATTTTTTTCATCATAGCATTGAGATACATTTGTATTGATCTAGAACCCTTTACATATTGCAATATGGTAGAAATATCCTATGAAAACTATTGCCTAGGTATTGAGATCAACACTGCCATTGCCAGATCTTCTGGTACATGCAATGACCCCAACACCATCTTAGCATCTACACTTTCTATCATTAAGATCAACTACCAAGGTTGTGGTGAATATAGTCTCTTAGATGCATTTTTTGTTGGGGCCTTACCTCTTGACCCACACACTCGGGGGCACTGAACCTATCAAGGATCAATGAAAGACATCACTCCTCAGCTCAAGAAACTTGTTCCCACTACATTTGTTGCAAATTAGATCCTCTATAGAGAAGAAATGATGGCTAACATGAACACATGGCTATATAAGGATCCACCTTTGAAAGAAAAAAATCTCCTTGACTACTTCAAATAGAAATATCCCTGCTCACATTGACTTGCTACTAAATAATGGGATTATCAAGGAGGTGGCCTATGATAGGAGGAGTCATGAATTAGAAAATTTTTAGAGGCATACAAAAAGGAGAAGAAAGGCCTAGGATTTGTACACCCCTAAACTAGGAGCACTAGCAAAGACGATCATGCCTTCTTAAACATCCAAGGTAAAATCATAGAGGTCGAACAATCCCTAAGGAAGTTGAAAAGAGAGCCCATGACAATATCCACAATAATAAAATTTCCCTAGGAAACTTTGTGCTTTGTGAACTATACAGCAACCTTACAGACCTACCCCTCACCCATACCAAACTCATTAATTGGGACCAACCAAGTGTACTCCACATTGATGAGTTCACTATTGAGGAAGAACTCCTAAGATTCTTGGGGATAGAGACACCATGCAAGAAACCAAAGCCACCATTAGCTTATGTCTACAAATTGGACCAAAAAGGCTATTTCAAGGATGAAGAAATATCCATTTGTAAAAGTGATAAAGAAATAAGAAACTAAAAAAAACTAGCAAAAAAGGTATCCCCTTGTGAAAAATCCTCTCGAGAACCATCATATCAATAAAAAATAAAAGAGAAATAAAAGATGCATTTGATGGTGAAAACCTCTCCAAGGCACCTAAAGATGAAGATTTCTTCCTTCCCACATAGGGTCATAGGCCTAAAGTTTTATCTATCCTAATTGAAGAGACAAGACTAGTCAACATCAATCTAATAGAGACACCTAGGATCATGTATATCACAACATCCTTGCTACCAAACCAAACAAAACTTCTAATTGAAGTACTCCAAGAAAATATTGGTCAATTCACATGGTCATACAAAGACATGCCAGGACTAGATCCTAATTTGGTTGTACATCATTTAGTAGTAGATCTGAAGGTCAAGCTAGTCAAGTAGAAAATCTAAAAAATGCATCCCAAAGTCTCCAAGATAGTAAAAGAGGAATTGGAAAAGATGTTGGAAGCAAAGGTCATCCACCCAATCAACTACTCAGAGTGGAATTTCAACATGGTACTAGTAGTGGTGTAGAGCACCTCCCTTTTTGGTTTTATTGTTGATTTAGATTTTTTTAGGGTTATTTAAGAGTCTTTGTGTGAGTTTAATAAGATCTAATGGTCTTTGGATGAAAACTTGTCCCAATTTGTTTGTAAGGGAAAAAGTTCCTCATAAGGTCAAAATTTTTCAAATTTTGGCAAGTGGGTCAAAATTTGCTAAGATTGATAAAATAGGGTACTTGGTATCCTATAGGATCTTAAGGGTCATAACTAAGGTCCTAGGATAGATCTAGGAGCACCCACTTGGCTGAAAAACCCAAAAAAGCAAAAATGCTCAAAAGTTGCTCAAGCAACTTTTGCAATTTTTGCAAGAAAGTTGCAAATGAAGAAATGGGTAGTTGTAACCACCCATCATTAGGTATTTGAGAATGTGATGAATATTTTTGGAGGTTAGAATTAATTTCAGTTGTAGTCCCTAGTCTGCCTCACAATAGGTGTATAATAATCATGCTCAAGGCCATGCTTAGGGATAGTGTATTCAATCTAAGGATTATTTTTTCCCACTATCAAGTGCATTTAATCTTGGTAACCTAGGGATGTAAACTTGAAATGATTAGCATAGTATATACACTAGGTCTCTTAATGAGTCATTATGCTTATGCTACAAGAGAGTAAAATGCAAGGAAAAGAACCTAAACTATTGCTATAGGAAGCTAACATGCTTAACTCTTTACTAAACCGAATCCTGGAAATGCAATGAAATGTTACCACATATTCCAACTCAGTTCATCCACTATAACTATTCTCATAGATGTTGTAGGAACATTCACAAAGTATGATGCTACATGAAGGAACTTACAACTTCTACTTGCAATACTTGAAATGCTTGAAAAAAAATCTATACTACTCTAATTTAATCCATGTCCCAAGTGGCCCCCACTTGGTTGGCTTCTGCTAATCTACTAACACAAGATATAAGCCAAAAACTATTTCATTATGATTTAGAAATTCATTACATGGGAATAATACATAGAATAGTAAAAATAACTCACTACAAGAGTTAACAGTTTGCTTTCATAAACTTTCTTCTTCTAACCCCTAAGACAAATGGTATGATCCCTATAAATAGAAGATTGACACTTATTCTGAAATAGAAAAGAAAAAAAACCAGTTATAAATCTGTAGGTGAAAAAGAAGGAAAGATAACAGCTCAAGGCGGGAAGAAAAGATAAAAACTCAAGGTGGGAATAATAAAGTCTAAACAATTGCTTTGACATAATAATAAATGCAAAGAATTTAGTAAGTCTTCATAGCTCCTCCATACTTGCAGCTATGTCCTTTGGTATAGTTATAATTTTTTTTACCATGGCTAAACCTCAATGTCTCTTCTCCTTGAATGCTATTGGCTGTCTTCAACATTCATCTTTGAACTCTTCCAATCATCTTTAGCTTCATTGATAACATGTTAGTTATAATGTAAAGATATTTTCAAATAAGCATTATCAAATTAAATTCAAATATAATAACACACATTCTGATGATTATATGAAATATTGCATACTATATATAATATTGGAAAAAGATGATATACTATCTACCCATAGGTTAATCATTGGTTTAGGTAGACATAAGTTCACAAATGTCTTGATGAAAATAAAATAGAGTGTTCAACAAAGTGTTTAAAACTATCATAAAATAGAGGTAATAATTAGCCTCATCATCTACCTTGTGGTAAATTGATTCTTGTCCTTAAGCATTGCATTTCCTAGTGAGTGACCTAAATTCCCCAACTTCAATCCTTCCTTTCTTGTTTCCCTTGAAGGTATAATAGAATCCTTGTGTTCTTTCCCAAACCTCCCTTCTATTGTCCTCCTATAGCTTGTCAAGTCTATTAACACTAATATCATACAGGGGCCACATGAGCATTGGAGGTTGCATAATGAGTGGGAACCATAGTTTTGGTCTATCCTATTTCCTTAACTCTAGATACTTTAGAGCTTGGTGAAGGACAACCTTCAAATTGATGGGACTATGTGGCTCTAACCTTTTAAGTGTCTCAAATAATCTAGTCCATCTACTTATGACACCATCCATGGCTCTTTAGAAGGAAAAGTAGGGCAAGTTTTCATAATTTGCATAGGCCTTGGTTCTGGCAGTGAAGATTAGATCTATCCCTTACTCCCTTTTTCTTATCCCCATAAGTTAATCTAAACTAGTCCCTAAGAACTTCTGGTTTACTGCTCTCAGCTCTTAATGACAGGGTCTCTATTCTTTCCTCGTCTCTATAATTATTCAATTTCCTATCATAGTTTACTTCATTATACATTTAGGAAATCAAAGCCCTAAGATGTATATCCCCTATATAGAGTAAAGGATTCTATTGGGTTTTTGATGGGATAGTAAAATTGTGCACATATAATTATAGAGAAAATTCTGCTACTAGGATGGCAGAGTCTGGTATAAACCAAAGAATTTGTGGGCTGATTTGAATTTTGCATTTATATTCTTAAGGGTTAGCATAAGTTGGAATAAAAGAAATTGTTCCTTTAAACATAGAGCATAAATCCATGGTGGTTGTCTATAGGCAAGTGCTTAATCAACCAATTTGAGGGCATGATCCATTGTTTGTTTTTGATTTGCTAATTGCTCTTTCAAATTAGTAATTTCTACACTTAGAGACACTATGTCTTTCTTCATTCTCTTCCTCTCTTCTTCCCATAGGGCTGTAGCAAACATATGTTGTCCAAACAACTAGAAAAGGAGTTTCTATAGGGAAATGGAACCATTATCCTCTTCATGGTTTCTTTTCCTCTTTCTCTATTCCCACCATAAATTTTCTACAAAATCAATAAGTCATGTTGATTTATAGGGAACTAGGCTAATGTTTGGATAGACTTGCTTAGGAACTGTTTCATCTCTATAGCTTGAAGTACTTGGTTGGCCTATTGAGGTATCATTTTGATTTTCATTGACTTCAACCCTACATTCCTCATTAGGGCATTTAGGAATGTTTATAGTTTCAAGATGAGGAGAGTTATCATGAACAATTTGTACAAGGGATTCTTTAGTAGATGGCTTGGAAGAAGTGTGTTCTTTAGAAATTTGTCCTCTCATTCCAAGACTTTTTCTTATAGGGGTTTCGTCTGGTATCATAACCTTCTGCATACCTCTTCCTTTTGGTGTCTTTGTTGTAGGAGTAACTACTGCAGGGCCCATCTTAATTCTCATTTGTGTCATGACTATAGGGTTTGGCTTTTTTTTTACTAGAGCAAAGATCTCTTCTTGCAATTTCCATTTTCTCTTTGCTCAGCTAGAGGTAGGTTTCTGAGTTTCTTGAATAGGTAAAGGCATAGTTTCTTGCACATTATCTTGCACATTTTCTTGTACATTTCCTTCCACATTTTTGGCTTTAGCATCTTGAGTGCTTTTCTCAGTAGGTTCATTAGTGGGAACTACATTCCCCTCACTAGGCTATTCATTAATGGTAGCCTAGGGTTGTAGGGTTTTAGCTTGGACAAATTCTACCCGTGACATGGGAGAAACATCCCTAAATGATCTTTCTATGAGTAATTTAATTAGGGCATGATGGGTGATGAAATTTTCCATTCCCTTTTGGGTTTCTTCAACACTAATACATAGCATATTGTACAAGAAATTAGGAACATTTACTGGATGATTATGCCTTATACAACTGAGCAATTTAAAATGATGTGCATTTAATTATGAAAGTATTCCTTCACATGTGAGGTACCTGATAATGCGCATAGCCAACTCATTGTATATTGGTAGAAGAGATGCTCTTTTGCAACCTTGCTTGGTAATATCCAACTGAGGATCAGTTGGTATGACAAACTAAGCCTAGGATGATCTTGCATCATGCATATTAGGATAATGTTCTCCTATTTTCGATAACCCATTTACTTCTTCTATTCACCCTTCTATAGCAACCACCATTAAACCCCACATAGAAGCTTCTCCTTTATCAAACATCCTTGTGAATTTTGTGGTTTCTTATTCATCAAATGTAGTTAAACTTAAGAAATACCCTAACTAGCTACATGCATTAAATCTCCTCACTATCTCTACATATAAGAGCAAAATAGTATGCTCCATTGGTTCTTATTGCTGCAATTGTCCACCCATTTCTGCTTAACACTTTTACTATCTATACTACTTGCACTATTTCCCATTTATGAATTTAGGCTTCTTTTGTTGTTGTTTTACAGACCCATTTTCGCACTTAATTTGATAGGTAATTAATCTGATAACAATTTGTTATGAGCAATAATATGGTTTTAATGAGAGTAAATCATGGATGTTTGTGAAAATTGTTCAAAAATGGGATTCATATCACTTGAAATTTAAATACAAGTCACATCATAGCATAACAATAAGAAATTATTCAAGAATAAGGGGTATGACACCTAGACACTTGCGTACTTATGACAATTGAATTCCATCAATAAAGGAAATATGAAGATTTGGAAAAAAATCTTTACAAATAAATAGGAATGTCACTGGGTTTTAGTAACCTTCCTTGCCCCCTACAAAATATGGACAAATGTCCACACTTGTTAGACTTAGTATAGGGTATGGAACTAGCATAACGCTGCCATAATATAAAGCATGCAATATTAAATATAAGAAATGAAATTTTCATACTATAAATGAATAATAATTTGAAAATCTTATACCTATTAATTGATTGTTGCACATACCAAAAGGTAGTGGAAGTTACATCAATAGTGACAACATTTGTTAGAAAACTTGTAGTGTTAATTGAAAGCATTAGAAAATGATGATGTGGAAGGTGGGTGGGTGGAAGGTGAACAAATGAGAGGAGGTGGATAAAGAAGAAATAAGAAAGTGAATGGAGAAGTTTGGAACTTTATGTGGGCATAAGGTTTTTATTATGGGCATGCACAAAGAAATTAATGTTGAAGAGCTATAGGTGGAAGGTTAACACCTTTAGTTGTAGGAAGAGCTACCTAGTTTGTATTTGAATTTGGTCATTGAAATTGCTAGAGGAAATTCTCTTTTGTTTGGGGTAGTTTATATAACTTGAGTCTGTGACCATTGACTAATAATTTAAAAGGCATTGGATCAATGGTAGTTAATTGGACAACTCCATTTTCAAAGACATGATTAAATTCATATGACCTAACCATCTTGTCTGTGGCTTACCTAGCATATCTTTAAATCTGGAATCATATAGTAGTGCCCATTCACCAACTTACCATTTTTTTCTTTATTTTTGTATAATTTTAGTGTATTCCAAAGCAGCTTTGCACATTTCATCCAAAGAGTTAAGATGTAGAAGACATTCTCTCTATGCTACAAGAAGTTCAATGTCCAACTCAATTACAGTTCTTAAAGTTTTATGTTCAAATTCAATGGGGAGCATTGCTACTTTCCCATATAGGAGCTCAAATGGTGTAAATCCTATAATAGTCTTCGATGTTGTTCTATAGGCCGAAACAAATTCTAGTAATTTGCTAGTTTGATCCCTATGTTGCAAATGAACTATTTTTTTAAGGATGTTCTCTATCTCATGATTTGTGGCTTCTGCTTGCCCATTAGATTGAGGGTGATAAGGACTTGATTTTTGGTACCTAATGTTATATTGTTTCATTAGTTCTAAGATTAGATTAGAGGTAAATTACACACCTTGGTAAGTGACTAGTTCTTTTGGTACACCATAGCAAGTAAAAAATTATTCATACAAAAATTCTACAACTTTTTGATCACAAGCATGCTTCATGGCTTTGACTTCAACCCATTTTGTTAGGTAATTAGTGCACATAAGGATATATGATTTCCCATTGGATGGAGGATCAATTGGACCAATGAAGTCCATGCCCTATTTATAAAATGGTGTTAACACCATCTATGGATTAAGAGGCATTTTATTTGTTCTTGTTGGTTGGCCCATCCTTTGACACTTATCACACTTCCATGTATAGTTGGCTACATTTTTGTGAAATGTACGCCAACAGTAACTAGTTATCAAGATTTTCAAGGCTATTCTTTTTGTTGCAAAGTGCCTTCCACATAGTTCATTATGACATGCATGTAGAATATCATATGTCTCATCTTCTCTCACACATATTTTCATAACTTGATCAGGTCCAGTGTAAAATAAGAGATTATCTATCCAAGAGAAATGAAAACTTTTCTCTACAAGCAGCTTCTTCTCTTGTAAGAAGAATGTTTTGGCATTTTATTAGTTACAATGTAGTTAGAAATGTCTACATACCATGGAGTTTGAATAGCAATATGAAATAAGTGCTTACTAGAAGTGCACTATCTACTAGAGTAGTGTCATTATCATCATGATGGATTCTTGATAAATAATCAACTACAACATTGGCTCTTCTAGGCTTATCAATGATAGTTATATCAAATTCTTGTAACAATAATAACCATCTTGCTAACCTACCTATTATAGCAAGTTTGTTCATGAGATATTTAATTGCTGCATGATTAGTATGAACAAATAAGGGATAGCTAGTTATGTAATGCTAGAATTTGTTCAAGGCATAAACTACTGCAAATGCTAGAATTTTTTCAAGGCATAAACTACTGCTAACAATTCTTTTTTAGTTTAATTATGGTCCATGAAGGCTCTTGCTAATATAATATATTGTATTTTCAAGATTTTGAGATTGTTGTCCTAGAATTACACCTATGGCATAGTCAGAAGCATTCGTATATATATGAAAAGGAAAATTCCAATTAGGGCCTTGTAAAAATGAGGTTGTAGTGAGAAGTTTCTTAAGCTGCAGGAAGGCTTCATTACATTCAGATGTGCAACTGAATTCAACTTCCTTTGTGAGTAATTTATACAAGAGACTAGCTATTTTTTGAAATCTCTTATGAAACATCTATAATATCCTACATGACCTAGAAAAGATCTTACATCTTTCAATTTTGTAGGTATGGGAAATATTTGAATTACCTCTATCTTAGCTCGATCCACTTGTATTCCTATACTTGATATGAAATGACCAAGTACCGCACCTTCTTGCATGAGCATGAAACATTTTTTACTATTAAGTACCAAATTATGTTCTTGACACCTTACTAAAACTTTTTCAAGATTCATCATTGCTTCCTCAAAGGTGAATCCAAATGTTGTGAAATCATCCATATATATTTCCATACAATCATGTGATATATTAGCAAAGATGCTAATAACAAGTTATTGGAACATTGTAGGAGCATTAATAGACCAAATGGAAAAATAAAGTATGAAATAGTACCCCATGGTCATGTGAGTGTGGTTTTATCTTGGTCTTCAAGAGAAATATTGATTTGATTATAACCACTATACCCATCTAGAAAAGATAAATACTTATTTCCAACTAGAGTGTCTAGTACTTGATCTATAAATGGTAAAGGAAAGTGATCCTTTTTGGTTTCCTTGTTCAATTCTATGTAATCTACACAAATTCTCCATTTTTCTCCCTTTTTGGGCACTATGACCAGGGGTGACATCCATCTACTATTAGATATAGGATAAATAAAACCAACATCAAGCAATTTTTGAAATTCAGTTTTAACTATTTCTCTAAGGCTTGGATTTATCCTTCTCTAGGGTTGAAAGAGTTTTAGAAACCCTTCATTGATGTATATCCTATGGGTGTACAATGTAGGACTCAACCTTTTCATATCACCATAGTCCCATGCAAAAGCTTTTTCATGCTTTTGAAGCAATTTTGTTAACTATTCCATTTGTGTCAATGTTAATTTGGGGTTAACATGGAGATTATGACCTGTGGATAATTCAAAAATAGTGGTAGACTCTATCATAATAGCTTTAGAGATTGAAATTATTTTTGATTCACATGGTAAAAATGGTTGAAGACTGTCAGGTTCTTTGAGTACAGTACAATACTCATCAAATTCCTCATATATGATTAATTCCAACATAGAACTTTTAGATACATCTTTTTCTACTACACAACTATTAGTAAGAATACTCTGAAATGCTAAATCTTCCTCTTGCAACATTATAAAGGATTGTCTATGTAACATCATGAGCTTTACTATAGAATTTAACTCTTCTTCTTCATCCCCTAAATCTAGCCAAACAGATGTGCTCAAATCTAGTAATGGTTGTGTTGGAGGATATAAATCAAATTTCTTTGTCACTTGGCCA
Organism: Cupressus sempervirens; assembly: GCA_028749045.1. Lineage (NCBI taxonomy): Eukaryota > Viridiplantae > Streptophyta > Pinopsida > Cupressales > Cupressaceae > Cupressus > Cupressus sempervirens. The sequence continues at coordinate 1,046,830,655 of CM053787.1, forward strand.
TTGGATATGGTCATACTCCTTGATCTATAACTTATATTTGCATCAGCTATAGCTAACCATGGTTGACCTAGGATGACAAGGTAACCAAATAGATTAACTTCGGGGAATAAAATCATGAAGTCTACAAGATACTGTAAAGAGTCTAAGGTTACAACTATGTTTTCTATCATCCCATCAAGGGTGACAGTAGAACTATTTGTAAGTTTTAGAATTGTTGTAGTAGCCCTTAATACTTCTATTTTCAACTTCTTCATAGTGTCCTTGGTCATGACATTTATAGCTGCACAAAGATCTATTAAAGTATTTTTAACAAATTGCCCTTTTCTACTCACATCCACAACTAGACTACCTAGATTAGAATATTTTGGTGTGATCAATTTTCCTAACATAATGTCAGCCAATTGTCCCACAACATGGACTATGGTGGGGTCCTTTTTCTTCCTTCCAAGCTTCTTTAGGTAGGCTTCTCTAATGGATTTTCCATAGATTGGAACATCTTTAATGGCTTGGAATAGGGGTATTTGGACATGCATGTTCTTTAACTAATCAACAATATCAAAAGGTTGTTCTTCTGTTTGTATAGGTTTATTTCGTATAAGCTTTTTTGGAAAAGGAGGTTCCACTGCTAGTTGAACTTGGGTTGAGATAGTGACATTAGTTGTTTCAACCTCTTTAGCAACTAAGGGTTTGGATGCTACAGGAGTATCTAGTATTTCAATTATAAGAGGTGGTTTAGGTGGTGGTAAAGTTGTACCAAATCTTAGATGTATATCTACAACACTCAAAGCATAAGTAGGACATTGCTGAGTATCAACAATATACATGGGTTGTTGTGGGTATTGGCTATTTGGATTTGGCTAAGGTTGTGTAGGTAACTATGTCTACTTTTGAGGTTCAAGATTTATAGGTGGTGGCATTAGAGTAGGTTGTTGAATTGGGGGTGGTAATTGTAGAGTACTAGTATTTTGGTTAGGCCAATATTCAGATCCCCTCCATTGGTTTGTAGACTATTAATTCCCTTGGGGTGGTTTCCATTGGTTATGTTAGTTTTTCTAGTGGTTCTATTGGTTTTTTCATTGGTTATTCTATTGGTTAGGCCAGGATGGTTAGGAATTCTGAGGCCATTGGGGTTGTTGTAGATTGTTTTTTCCAAAATTATTCCAATTAGGTTGATATTGTGGAGGACCTTAGGGATTATGGCTTTTCCATTGATTACCATATGAATTTGAATTTTTCAAAGGGTCCTAAGGAATACCTTAACATTGGGCCCATGGCTAGCATTGAGCAACAAAAAATACTTGCTCATCATCTCCATCTATCTTGAGGTACTCAATTGGAAGATGTTGGTTCTCCATACTTGCAACCAATTTGCATTGGCAATCCTTCTTTTCCATTCAAAAATGAGGGAATTATTCAACTAGTTGTAACTCAGCTTCTACATACTTCTTCTCTATAGTCATTGTGTCAAGATGTATAGGAACATCATTTATGATGTCCTTCTTGAAATATGACAAGAGGTTAGATATCTCGAGCTTCAAAATACCTTGGCTATTTCCTTTAGTGACTATGGAATGAGGTCCTCAACCTTTCTTCATATTTGACCTTGAATAGTTTTGATAGATCATCTTGAGGTCATCCTAGGAATCTTGATATTCATCCATACTAGCCATTAGGTCTAGTTCTTCTAGACTGTTATCATTCACACCTCTTAGAAAGACTAGCTTTTGTGAATCCTCAGACAACACATGCTAAGGGTTCTTCTGCAGTGTATACAAGAAATGTGAAATATAGTGATGTAGAGCCCTCTGTATTTACCTTCAAGGAATCTTAGTTCAACTTGACAGATTCACAATAGGCTGGTACACCCTCAAGGAACCAAGAACATCTCAAAGATTTCAACAAAGACCCCTGACATTATACACCAATAAAGACAACATTTTCATTCACACAATCAGATTTCTATGTTTTATTACATTATTTATAAATTTCATTTCTAAAATTTTCTTGTCAAAACCTTTGGATAAATTTTTCAAAATTAGGAATAGTGAAACATATTAGAATATGATACCCATCTAATAAACCAATTACAAGTTATTGTCTTTTTATCAAGACCCATTTTCTCTGTCATAAACCAGAAGTAAAAATAGTAACCCTTTCTAGGGCATCAAATATATTTCACAAAAAAAATTAAAATAACACCAAACCAATTACATAGTATCCATTCATGAGTATATCTTCTAAATATATAACTCATTTATTTTTCCCATTCATAAATCATTTTTCAAGAACAAATCATTGCCTTCATCTCGAATGGATATCTTTAAAAACCAATTTCCACTAAAATGCTGATAACTTTCACAAATCTGCATAAAAATGACTCAAATAAAAAGGGAAAGAAATTTAATTCACATATCTTTCCAATTAATATTATTAGAGGTCTTTATTCATCAAAATTTGTCCATATCAAATTCTGCAACATGACTATTTCCTGAAATTCTCAAATATGCAAATAGTAACTTTCACCAAAATGTGCATAACTTCTTCATTTCTAGATGAAATAAATCCAAACCAAGGCCAAAAGAAACCTTATTCAATAATCTATCCAAATAAAAAATATTTACATGGTTTCTAGCCTGTACATGGTCATACAAGACCTGGAAAAAAACACTAAAACTAAAAATCAATCAAAATAACAACTCAAGATATTACCCAATTTGTTTCAAAACGTATCTCTATCTTTCCCTCTAAAACTTGAATCACCTTTCTTTTTGTGCTTCTCCTCCACCTTTATAGAAAGTTGATGGCATCTTTGGACTATTGTAGGTGTCCAAAAACTAAGCTCTTCTTGAATACTCCATTTTAGGCAACTTAGGTACCTTGCAACTTTGATAGGCTCCTCCTCTTGTTTCTTGGATCTCAAACACAATCTTTGGAATTCTTCTATGTAGGAAGCCACATCCATATCTTTTTGTTTCAGTCCTTTCCTTCTTTGATGGAGTTGGATTTCAAAATCCTCCAGAAGAAATTTTTCTTGAATCTTCATTACCATAGCTTTCCAGTTGGCTATGGGTGCTTTATCCTGCATAACTCTCTCACCTTGGACATATTTCCACCAAGTGAGTGTTGATCCTCTAAGTCTATAGGTTCCCACCTGAACCTTTTGAGCCTATATTATCCTTTTACACTTGAAATGGTTCTCCATTCCTTCAATCCAATCTAAGACAACATCTAAATCCATCTTTCCTATAAATAGAGGTATTCCTTCCAAAGCTTTGCCACCTAGTGCTTTGATGGCTTATAAAAAGGGCTCTTCTTGCAAGATAGGATTAGGTTCAGGTAAAATTTCTTCCTTTGCTACCTTTTTACCCTTTCCATCTTCTTCTTCATCTCTTTTCCTGGCTTCCTTTGCAACTACATCCATTTTTTGCTTCACCACTTCTAGTGCTTCTTCAAGAAGCCAATTTCTTTCCTTCTATTCATTAACCTCTTTGGCTAATTGAACATTAGTCACCATCATGGATTCACCTACTGATTCTATAGCTTCAGACATCCATTACCTTTTCCCAAATCTTTAACCTACTCTGATACCACTTTGATGTAACACCCCAACCTTGCTTCCAAACCCCAAGCTCTTACAGGGCTACCTTAGGTAAACCACTAAACCCACTAGGGATTCTTCACACCCTACACTTACTAGGACCTTGTTCAAGAGATCCTAATCCTTCAGTTGGGGGCACACCAATTAAGTAACATCAATTTTTATCCTAGCCAGCTGCAGTCCACTACTAACCCTCAAGTCCATCTATAGCTCCAAGGGTGCTAGTTCTTCATCTAGGGTTTTTTTAGACTCCTTCTCACATCCATGACCCTAAACAATTCTAATTTCATAGGTGCATTTAATCTACTAGGGAAAATACACCAAATTGCTCCAAAAAAGCTATTAGGAATTAGCCCTCCTAAATAGCTGGAAACAAGATTTCTTGAAAAGCTTCTTAACAACCCTACAAAAAAGTTACATTTATGGATACCCTTTTTGGAGTACTTCAATATTCTATAATTTTTCAACCCCCAAACTATTTGTACAACCAAAGTACCATTTTAGGTAAAGAATGAGGATTTCAAGTGCTTTATCGCTGTTGTGATGGAAAACCACCTTGAAAAATGTTCCAAGACCTCTCCTTTGGATTGAAGAAAGGTTAAACCTTCTCCTTACTTGCTGTGTAGCCAGATTGAGGTGTTTGCATGTTGAATCCCCTCCATAACTCATTTTTCCAATTATGATTCCTAGCCAAGTTGCATTTGGCTTACCTAGGGCATCACTTTAAAAATGCTTTCATGCTTCCCATGGGCTCTCCTTTGCTATAAATAATCTAGAAGGAGTATAGTTCCAAATTTGAAGAGCCCATACATTTTATATGATGGGAAAAGGCCCTAAGACTCCATTTTTTATTCGCTGCCTAGTTTATAACCGCAACTTGCTAACTTACAAAATAATTTATTCAAACACACACAACTCTCTGTAAGAACACAAAAACTAAAAAAGAAATGAATGAAAACTAAAACTAACACTTCAAACTCATAAAAACCTAAGTCTAATTTGTACAAAGAATGAAAAACACTCAAAGCAAGAAAGTATTGTAATGTAGTAAAAATGTTGATTACAATTCGTAAACTCTCATTCCTCCTTCCTCCAACCTCTTGAAAAGGTTGAGTTTGACCTAATATAGGATTGGAATGGAAATTTATAACTACTTTAAGTGGTTGAAGGTCTCCCACAAAGAATTTTCTCTTTTTGCATAAAAGTTACAAAAGTTGTCAAGGACAACTTTGCAAAAAATGAGCAATTTTTGCAATTTTGCAAATTATCTATTCAAACTTGCTCTACTTGCTACCAAAATTTTCAAAAGGTTCAATATGGATCCAAAAAACCTAATAGGACCCTAAAACACTTGATTTCCCTATTTGGCCATCAAAAAAAAAAATTCTCTATTGAGCCAAGTGAGCAATTTTGAGCAATTAGGAGCAATATTGCATTGTGGGGCTCTTCTAACCTATCTAACCTCACCTTAGGACCAAGTTGATCCTATTATTAGACTAGTGATGTGGCTAGCATCACTACAAGCCAAAAATAGGGAAATACCTAGGTTTCATGCTTAGTCTACCTAGGTGCTCCTACACCATACTCCCCCCTAAGGGAAAGTAAAGTAAATCCAGCTTAAAGAAGGTCCAAAGGAATTCCCAGCTTCTTGAACTTAGTCTCAGCCACCCAAGTAGCCTTTGAATTAGGTTTTCCCTTCCATTTGATAAGATTCTCAAAGTACACCTTGTGCCTAGTTGCCTTTGTGGGTCTTGTTTCCAATACCTTTGTTGCTTCCAATTTGATGAATTGAGGTGTTGCAACAAGGTCCACATCTTCATGAATATCTATAGTAGTTGGAGATACAACACCCTTGAAAGCTACCAAATCCTAAACATTAAAGATTGGTGATATGCCTAGATCATGAGGTTAATCCACCTTGTAAGCATTTGTTCCATACCTTGCCAAAATCTTTCATTGTCCTATCCTCTTCATTTGCAACTTGGTGGGAACACCTTTTTGGAGTCTTTCTTTGTTCAAATGTACCATGACATAATCACCAACAACAAATTGTATATCTTTCCTCTTTTCATCCAATTTAGCCTTGAGTTTTTGAGTGTTCTCTTGGATAGTTTTCCTAACTTGGTCTTGAATTTCCTTCATAGTTTGAACAAAGTCTTCAGCTTGTCCACTCCTCTTATCCAAGTCTCCAAGATTCCTCAACTCACACACACCTCTAGGATGCATGCCATAAACCACTTCAATGGGGCTTTTGCCGGTTGTTCTATTTTTGCTATCATTGTATGCATATTCATCTTGTGAAATTGCCATATCCAAAGATTGACGATACTCCTTTAGAAGGAACCTTAAGAGGTTGCCTAAGGTCCAATTAACAACTTCAATTTGACCATCAGTTTGAGGATGGTAAGCTGAACCAAAAGACATGTTAGTACCAAGCCTCTTCCATAGAGTTTGCCAAAAATGACTCATAAATTTCACATCTCTATCTAAAACAATACTCATAGGGATTCCATGAATCCTAACCACCTCCTTAAAGAAAAAATGAGCAATATGACTAACATCATTAGTAGTCCTACAAGGAATGAAATGTGCCATTTTGTTGAACCTATCCACCACAACAAAAATACTATCAAATCCTTGCTTGGTTTTGTGTAAACCAACAATAAAATCCATACATACACAATCCCATGGACGGTTAGGAATTGGTAAAGGTTGGTATTAGGAAAAATAAAATCCTTGCTTGCTTTCATGTATATGATGCATTTATCCACATACCTGGCAACATCTTTGACAAGTCTAGGCCAAAAGTATAATCTTTGTACAAGTTGCAAAGTTTTGCTCATGCCAAAATGGCCACTTCAGCTGCCATTGTGTTTCTCTTGAATGAGATTCTCCCTTATAGATCCCTTGGGAACACACAACTGATTACCCTTGAAGAGTAACCCATTTTCCAAAGTATATTTTGAAAAGTTGCTATGAAAATGGTTCTCAAAATCTGAACATACCTTGTATGCTTCACCAAAATCTTCATCATCTTTATAGAGATGTTTGAATCCTTCTATTCCCATGCTATGGAGCTGCACTTCTTGGACTATCATGAGCCTTCTATTGAGTGCATCTGTTACTTTGTTAAGCTACCCTTGTGCTTAATGGTGAAAGTGAAAGCCTGCAAGAATTCCATCCATTTCAAGTGCCTATTGCATAATTTCCCTTGGGTATTTATGTAACTAAGGGCTTGGTTTTCAGTAAACACCACAAAATCCTTAGGTAACAAATAATTCCTCCACTTCCTAAGACATTGTACTAAGGCATACAACTCCAAGTCATAAGATGAATACCTCTTTTTGGCTTCATTAATTTTTTCACTATAAAAAGCTATGGGCCTGCCCTCTTGACTCAAAACATCACCTATGGCTAAACCACTTGCATCACATTCTAAGGTGAACAACTTCTTAAAGCTAGGTAATTGCAATATAGGTTGGGTAGCTACTTGTTTCTTCAACAACTCAAAGGATTCTTTAGGCTCTAGGGTCCACTTAAATTTGGTTTTGACCCATCCTTTAATCGTATCTAACAAAGGTGCACAAATCCCAATAAAGTTTCTAATGAACTTCCTATAGAATTGTGACAAACCATGAAAACTTCTTACCTCAGTGGATATAGTAGGTGTTGACCAACTCAAGATAGTAGCAACTTTCTCTTTATTGATCTTCAAAGAACCTTTGGATACAAAAAAACCCAAATACACCAGCTCTTATTTGAAAAATTCACATTTCTCAAGATTAATAGCCAACTTCTCTTCATGAAGCCTCTTTAGGACTACCTCCACATCCTTGAAATGTTCTTCTTTTGTCTTGCTATAGATGAGAATATCATCTAGGTACACCACTACAAATCTATCTGTGAAATCTTTGAGCACTTCATTCACGAGTCTCATGAATGTGCTAGGAGCATTGGAAAGACCAAATGGCATTACAAGCCACTCATAAAGACCATCATTTTTCTTAAATGCTATTTTCCATTCATCTCCCTCCTTTATCCTAATTTGGTGATACCCACTTTTCTAGTCCAACTTTGTGAAGTACATAGCACTACCTAGACGATCAATTAGGTCTTCAATCTGGGGTATGGGAAACCTATACCTGATTATGATCTAGTTTATTGCTCTTGAATCAGTACAAAGCCTCCATTTTCCTCCCTTCTTGGCTGCCAAAACCATAGGAATGACACATGGGCCTATGCACTTTTGAATTAGGCCTTGATCCAACAACTCTTGAACTCTTCTTGCAACTTCCAAATTTTGAATTGGAGTGAGTTTGTAGGCTTCTTATTAGGTAGAGAGGCACTAGGAAAAAAGCCAATTTGATGGCTAATGAATCTCGTTGGAGGAAATCATAGTAGCTCTCAAAGAGGAAGAGGAGCAGGCAGATCAAATTCTTATTTTGCAAGCATGAAGTGCTACAATTACAGCCAGCTTGGACACCCTGCTTATAGGTGTCTTGAGAAGCCTTGTTCTTCAAATCCAAGCAAGAGAGTGGCATTTTTACAAGAGGATTGTTCAAACAGCAAGGATGCTGATGTAGATCATCTTGAGTCTGAAAAAGGAGAGATTTTTATGTATAGGAGGGTGCTAATCAAAAAACCTACCCCTAATGAACCCAAACAAAGAAGTGCATTGTTTAGAATCAAGTGCAAGATTCTAGGAAAAGTATGCAAGGTGGTAGTGGAATCAAGATACATTGATAATGTGATCTCTAAAGAGGCTATTACTAAACTGAAATTGACAAGGATACCTCATGAGAATCCCTACAAGGTCACTTTATTAAATAAGGGGCAAAATATCTTGGTTAATGAGCAAGCTTGGGTAGAATTCTCCATAGCCGGCTACAAGGACAAGTTGTTGTGTGATATATTGCCCATGGATTCATGTAATATTTTTCTTGTTATACCATGGAAATTTGATAGAGAGATGAAGTATGATGGTAGAGAAAACTCCATTCCATTCAAGAAAGGAGGTAAGACTTTCAAAATTCAGTCTTTACTAGAAGAAGAGGGAACCCAAGAAAAGGTTCCTAAAGTGTTGTTGTGTTGTGAGAAGGAGTTCTTAAGGTAACTTAAAAAAGTGGAAAATCAGGGTTTTTCTATCATACTAAAGTCTAAAAATGAAGAAAAATCAGTCAAAGAACCTTTGCCTTTTGAAGTGCAAACTTTGCTTGATAAGTACAAGGAAATTGTGAGTGATGGTACACCATCTACTTTGCCTCCAAGGAGAGTCATTAGCCATAAAATTAAATTTGTAGGTAATAATATTCATTAGTATAATCATAGTATCAACTTGTTCCTAAGGTGAGGTTAGATAGGTTAGAAGAGCCCCACAATGCAATATTGCTACTAATTGCTCAAAATTGCTCATTTGGCTCAATAGAGAATTTTTTGTTTTTGATGAAAAAATAGGGAAAGAAAGTGTTTTATGGTACTTATTAGGTGTTTTATATCCATATTAAGCCTTTTGGAAATTTTGGTAGCAAGTAGAGCATGTTTGGATATATAATTTGCAAAATTGCAAAAATTGCTCATTTTTTGCAAAGTTGTCATTGACAACTTTTGTAACTTTTATGCAAAAAGAGAAACTTCTTTGTGGGAGACCTTCAACCACTTAAATTAGTTATAAATGTCCATTCCAATCCTATATTAGGTCAAACTCAACCTTTCCAAGAGGTTGGAGGAAGGAGGAATGAGAGTTTACGAATTGTAATCAACATTTTTACTACATTACAGTACTTTCTTGCTTTGAGTGTTTTTCATGCTTTGTACAAATTAGACTTAGGTTTTTCTGAGTTTGAAGTGTTATTAGTAGTTTTTGTTCATTTATTTTTTAGTTTTTGTGTTCTTACAAAGAGTTGTGTGTGTTTGAATAAATTATTTTGTAAGTTAGCAAGTTGCGGTTCTAAACTAGGCAGCGAATAAAAAATGGAGTCTTAGGGCCTTTTCCCACAGTGTAAAATGTATGGGCTCTTCGGATTTGGAACTAGACTCCTTATAGATTATGTATAGCAAAGGAGAGCCCATGAGAAGTATGGAAAGCATTTTTAAAGTGATGCTCTAGGAAAGCCAAATGCAACTTGGCTAGGAATCATAATTGGAAAAATGAGCTATGGAGGGGATTTAACATGTAAACACCTCAATTTGGCTACAAAGTGAGTAAGGAGAAGGTTTAACCTTACTTCAATCCAAAGGAGAGGTCTTGGAACATTTTTCAAGGTGGTTTTCCATCACAACAACGATAAAGCACTTGAAATCCTCATTCTTTGCCTAAAATGGTACTTTGGTTGTACAAATAGTTTTGGGATTGAAAAATTATAGAATATTGAAGTACTCCAAAAAGGGTATCCATAAATGTAACTTTTTTGTAGGGTTGTTAAGAAGTTTTTCAAGAAATCTTCTTTCCAGCTATTTAGGAGGGCTAATTCCTAATAACCTTTTTGGAGCAATTTGGTGTATTTTCCCTAGTAGATTGAATGCACCTATGAAATTAGAATTGTTTAGGATCATAGATGTGATAAGGAGTCTAAACAAACCCTAGATGAAGAACTAGCACCCTTGGAGCTATAGATGGACTTGAGGGTTAGTAGTGGACTGGAGCTGGCTAGGAAAAAAATTGATGTTACTTTATTGGTGTGCCCCCAACTGAAGGATTAGGATCTCTTGAGCAAGGTCCTAGTAAGTGTAGGGTGTGAAGAAGCCCTAGTGGGTTTAGTGGTTTACCTAAGGTAGCCCTGTAAGAGCTTGGGATTTGGAAGCAAGGTTGGGTTGTTACATTAAAGTGGTATCAGAGCAGGTTAAAGATTTGGGAAAAGGTAGTGGATGTCTAAAGCTATAGAATCAGTTGGTGAATCCATGATGGTGACTAATGTTCAATTAGCCAAAGAGGTTAATGAATAGAAGGAAAGAAATTGGCTTCTTGAAGAAGCACTGGAAGTGGTGAAGCAAAAAATGGATGTAGTTGTGAAGGAAGCCAGGAAAAGAGATGAAGAAGAAGATGGAAAGGGTAAAGAGGTAGCAAAGGAAGACATTGTACCTGAACCTAATCCTATCTTGCAAGAAGAGCCCTTTTTATAAGCCATCAAAGCACTAGGTGGCAAAGCTTTGGAAGGAATACCTCTATTTATAGGAAATATGGATTTAGATGTTGTCTTAGATTGGATTGAAGGCATAGAGAACCATTTCGAGTGTAAAGGGATAATAGAGGCTCAAAAGGTGCAGGTGGGAACCTATAGACTTAGAGGATCAACACTCACTTGGTGGAAATATGTCCAAGGTGAGAGAGTTATGCAAGATAAAGCACCCATAGCCAACTGGAAAGCTATGGTAATGAAGATTCAAGAAAAATTTCTTCTGGAGGATTTTGAAATCCAACTCCATCAAAGAAGGCAAGGATTGAAACAAAAAGATATGGATGTGGCTTCCTACATAGAAGAATTCCAAAGATTGTGTTTGAGATCCAAGAAATAAGAGGAGGAGCCTATCAAAGTTGCAAGGTACCTAAGTGGCCAAAAATGGAGTATTCAAGAAGATCTTAGTTTTTTGACACCTACAATAGTCCAAAGATGCCATCAACTTGCTATAAAGGTGGAGGAAGGAGAAATTAGAGTTTATGAATTGTAATCAGCATTTTTACTACATTACAATAGTTTCTTGCTTTGAGTGTTTTTCATGCTTTGTACAAATTAGACATAGGTTTTTCTAAGTTTGAAGTGTTATTAGTAGTTTTCCTTCATTTCTATTTTTATTCTTTGTGTTGTTATAGAGAGTTGTGTGTGTTCGAATAAATTATTTTGTAAGTTAGCAGGTTGCTGTTCTGAACTGGGCAGTGAATAAAAAATGGAGTCTTAGGGCCTTTTCCCACCGTATAAAATGTATGGCCTCTTGGAATTTGGAACTAGACTCCTTGTAAATTATGTACAACAAAGGAGAGCCCATGGGAAGCATGGAAAGCATTTTTAAAGTGATGCCCTAGGCAAGCCAAATGCAACTTGGCTAGGAATCATAGTTGGAAAAATGAGCTATGGAGGGGATTGAACATGCAAACACCTCAATTTGGCTACAAATCAAGTAAGGAGAAGGTTTAACGTTGCTGCAATCCAAAGGAGAGGTCTTGAAACTTTTTCGAAGGTGGTTTTCCATCACAACAATGATAAAGCACTTCAAATCCTCATTCTTGGCCTAAAATGGTACTTTGGTTATACGGATATTTTGGAGGTTGAACAATCACATAATCTTGAAGTAATTTTAAAAGGGTATCCATAAATGTAACTTTTTTGTAGGGTTGTTAAGAATTTTTTCAAGAAATTTTGTTTCCAGCTATTTAGGAGGGTTAATTCCTAGTAACCTTTTTGGAGCAATTTGGTGTATTTTCCCTAGTAGATTGAATGCACCTATGAAATCAGAATTTTTTAGGGTCATGGATGTTATAAGGAGTCTAAAAAAACCTTGGATGAAGAACTAGCACCCTTGGGGCTATAGATGGACTTGAGGGTTAGTAGTGGACTGGAGCCAGCTAGGAAGAAATTTGATGTTACTTTGTTGGTGTGCCCCCAACTAAAGTATTAGGATCTCTTGAGAGAGGTCCTAGTAAGCATAGGGTGTGAAGAAGCCCTAGTAGGTCTAATGGTTGACCTAAGGTAGCCTTGTGAGAGCTTGGGGTTTGGAAGCAAGGTTGGGGTGTTACATCACATAGTCGTCCAATATTTTTTTCCTCCTTCTATGATATCCTGAAGAAATCATATCCTCTTGAACCAAATTCTTTGCAATACTCTTCATATTTATCTAGAAATAGATTTAGCATTTCATCCCAAGTTCCTACTGCATTGGCTCCTAAGCCCATGAACCATCATAGAGCTGACTCTTTCAATGTTGTTGGAAATAATTTGAGCTTATGGGCATCAGTGTTGTAGTCAAAACTACACTAGAGTATGTCAAATTCAAACAAGAAACTATCAAGGTTTTTGGTTGCAAGGCTATAGAACTTTGGAAGAGCAGCTGCAAGTATATTCTTCAAATTATTAATATTTATGAGGCTTCGGAGAGGAGAAGGAAAAGTAGGTTGTTCTATTACTAGAGGTATTAGATTATGAGGTTGCTACTAAAAATGAACATTGGGTACTGGATTATTAACAACTGGTGGATTTAAAGTAGTATTATTAAGGAAACTGGCAAAAATTTTAGCAAAAGGTATAAGACCACTTATATCTATAGGTTTTTCTTTTGAGGATGATTCTATAGGAAAAACAAGGCTTGTATCTTCAAAGGCAATTCAACTTCCTCTTCTTCAATTTCTTCATTCAAATTAATAGACCCCCATGGATCTACCATATTCATCTCATTGTCTTCCTCTTCGATGCATACAATTGAATTCTTCACACTAGTGAAGAAAGGTTTAAAACTAGAATTTTCTAAAAACTTTATCTAAGAACTATGACTCAAGAATTCTCCTAGCTTGACATCATCCTGGCAATAGTGCCAAAAATGGTCTACCTCATAATAAGTGTATAATAAGAATGCTCAAGGCCATGCTTAGGAATAGTGTATTCAATCTAAGGATTAATTTTCCCACTATGAGGTGCATTTAATCTTGTCAACCTAGGGACATATACTTGAAATGGTCAGCATAGTATGTGCACTAGGTCTCTTAATGAGTCATTATGCTTATGCTATAGGAAATTAAAATGCAAGGAAAAGAACCTACATTATTGCTGTGGGAAACTAACACACTTAACTCTTTACTAAAATGAATACTCGAAATGCAATGAAATGCTAACATATATTCCAACTCAGTTCATCTACTATAACTATACTCACAAATGTTGTGGGAACATTCACAAAGTATGATGCTATAGGAAGGAACTTACAACTTCTACCTAAAATACTAGAAATGCTTGAAAATAAATATATACTACTCTAATCTAATCAACATCCCAAGTTAGCCCCCTTTGTTGGCTTCTACTAATCTACTAACATAGGATATAAGCCAAAAACTATTTCATTACATTAAAAAAATTTATTACATGGGAACAATACATAGAACTTTAAAAACAATTCACTACAAGAGTTAATAGTTTGTTTTCATAAAATTTCTTCTTCTAACCCTTAAAAAAATTGGTCCAATCTCTATAAATAGAAGATTGAAACTTATTCTAAAATAGAAAAGCAAACAAACTAGCTATAATTCCGCAGGTTAAAAAGAAGGAAAGATAACAGCTCAAGGCGGGAAAAAAAGATAATGGATCAAGGTAGGAATAATAAAGTCTAAACAACTATTTTGACATAATAATAAATGCAGAGAATTTAGTAAGTCTTTATAGCTCCTCCATACTCGCAGTCATGTCCTTTGGTACTCTTATGATTTTTTTCACCATGACTAAACCTCAATGTCTCTTCTCCTTGAATGCTATTGGCTGTCTTCAATGTTCATTTTGAATTATTCCAATCATCTTTAGCTTCATTGCTAATAGGTTAGTTATAATGTAGAGATATTTTCCAATAAGAATTATCAAATTAAATTAAAATATAAGAACACACATTCTGATGATTATATGAAATACTACATACTATATATAATATTGGCAAATGATGACATTATATCTACCCATAGGTTAATCATTGGTTTAGGTAAACATAAGTTCACAAATGTCTTCATGAAAATAAAATAGAGTGTTCAACAAAGTGTTTAAAACTATCATAAAATAGAGGCAATAATTAGCCTCATTAGACCCCACGTGTGAACAACATGTATGAACATTTTTTTGAGTTTTGTGTTGTATTTACAGAGTTTTTGCACTCTTGTATGGGTTAGTATGGATTAGGTTGCATGATCTAACTTCATGAAAGATGTAGATTTTTTAAAGCTTTCTTTTGCATATTCAATTATGTTTCCAAGTTGTGGGGTTGGGAAGTTATATTGTGTTTTAGGTGATTGGACTTTGATTTCTATTTTATAGAGTTGGAGGGACTAAAATGATCCTAACTTGATCATCCATGGTTAAAAATGCACAAAACCTAGTGGAATGATAGGTTAGAACTTGTACATACTATTTTTGTTTTCATTTTTGTCTTTTCTATTAGGATTAACTGCAGATAGAAATAATAGTTACATGAAAATATAACCAAATCATAAAATAATAAAGTACACAAATAGAACACAAGATATAAGGATTTAACATGGTTCATTAAATCCTTGGGCTATGTCCACCAAGAGAAAGTCCAATACTATTATTATCTAGTGATTACAATCTATAATCCTTTACAACTCAATACCACTACACATAGCTACAATATCATCATACATTTTGAAATCCCTAACTCTAAGCCATTTTATACAAGATTTTGCTACTTACATTAGGGCTAGGATAATTTGTCCAATAGAAAAATAGCAACCAACACCTTTTACAACATAAGGTCATTTTTGGCTTTGGGAGTACTACCCCCAAAATCCCCCATAGAGGCATTGCCCCTCAACCCCACCTTTTACTATGACAAGGAGTAGAACTAGGGTGCTACCCTAGGACTCCATCTTGGGGGTGATTTGACCAACCCCCTGTAGAAATAATATGAGGGAAAATCATACTAAATAAACCTCTGAGTCTGATTAGGCTCCACATCAAAAAATCTCCCACTTGAAGACTAATTAGACTCTACATTAATAACCTTCCACTTAGATACTGAACATAGCACCACTAAACTTGTATCTCCCACTAGAATATCAAACTACCCTAGACTTTGTTGTTCTTTTATTCTATTCTGTTTAGAAGACCAACCAAAGCTAAAGAGGAGTTCAACTTCTCCCTTGTTATTACCTTGGTAAACATAACTATTGGATTATCATTTATATGTATCTTTGCCAATTTTAATTTTCTATCATCCAAAACTAACTGAATGAAATGGTACTATAATTATATGATTTTTATCTTTGAATATAGAGAAGAAATCTTCACAAAATGAATGGAACTCTAGCTATATATAAACAAATAATTATCCCTCTATGGGTGTCCCAATCCTTCCATGAAGACTAAAACCATACCATCTCCTTGGCTACCTTTGTAGCAACAACATACTCTGCCCCTATAGTGGATAAAACATTAACCTTTGCAACCAAGAAACCCATCTCATTTCTTCCCCACTAATAGTAAATACATAACCTGTATTACTCCTCATGGTATCAATATCCCCTACCAAATCTAAGTCAACATAGCCTTATAAATTAGTAGTAGAGCCCCCAAAATGTAAGCACTTACTAGATGTTCCTCTCAAATATCTAAGAATTCATTTAATCACATTCCAATGCTCAAGCTCTGGATGACTTATAAACCTACTAATGACCCCCACTACATGTGCAATATTTGTCTTAGTACACATAATAGAAAACATTAAGCTTTCTACCTTGAAATCATAGGGTACCTTGGACATCTTATCCTCCTATTCTTGTGTCTTTAGACACATCTCTTTAGTCAACTTCAAATGACCAAGTAAAGGTGTGTTGATAGCTTTAACATTCTCCATAGAGAAATGTCGCAACACCTTCTCAATATAATCAACCTAAGATAATGTTAATTTTTTTTTGTTTTCTTATCTCTACAAATCTTTATACCAAGGATTTATTTTTCTACAACCAAATCCTTCATAGCAAATGAATGTGCTAACTATTTCTTTAACCCCTTAATGTGATCCATGTTAGACCTAGCTACAAGCATATCATCAGCATATAAACATAAAATAATATAGCTATCATAATCCAACCTCTTAAAATAAATACAATAATTTGAATGATACCTAGTATATCCATGCTCATGCATATAACTATCAAATTTTAGATACCATTGCCAAGGTGGTTGCTTCAAGCCATATAAACTTTTCTGAAATTTGTACACCAAGTTTTGCTTGCCTTTGACATCAAATTTGTTGGTGTAAATACATACTTTACTATTTGCACTTACTTAAGTTTACTTAGGTTAATGAATTATTTTATTATTTTTATTTGTGAGACACTTAGGAGTTTGCACACCTTGTGAGTTGTCTTGTTGACAACACATGAGTACGCAACTCTATTTAAGCACATGGTGTCTACAACATTGTTTTGCGTGTCCCACCCTTGTAGACTTATCCTCTCATCATCACACTGACTTCCGTGCTTAATGGAGGATAATCCATATTTGGTGGACATGTGCTTGGTTGTATGACACTTCATGGTGCTAACTTCTATGCATTCTAGAAGCTCTCCTGAGGCCTTTATATTTAGGCACTCCTAGTGTACTCCAAGAATCAAGTTATTGAATACATTGTTATTCTGATCACACTCTATCTACTTTGATCTACTGTGTGCTTGTGTTTGAGTTCTTAGTTCCTTGGTGAATTTTTCCCTTAGAAAAATTCTTACAAAATCCTTATATATATATATATATATATATATATATATATATATATATTCATGCAAATCACTATGAAGAAAGGTTTTCTTAACATCAAGTTTCTCCAAATGCAAATCTTTAGTAGGCACAATACTTAAAACAATGCAAATAGAAGTCATTTTAAAAATAGAAGAGTGCATCTCATCAAAATCAATGCCCCTTTTCTATGCAAATGCTTTTACAACTAACCTAGCTTTAAATATTAAACCAATGCCCTTTTTCTATGCAAATCATTTTACAACTAACTTGGCTTTAAATTTTTTCTTACCTCCATCCTCTTCTTTCAACTTGTAAAACCATTTATTCTATAAAACCCTTTTATATATAGGCAACTTGTATAAATCCTTTGTCTGATTTTTTAGAAAAGAGTCCACTTCTTTCATTTAAGACTCCCACTAATCTTTGTATCCACCTATACAATGTCATTATAACATTCATGTTTACCAATATCAGTAAGTAAA
Source organism: Cupressus sempervirens (assembly GCA_028749045.1). Lineage (NCBI taxonomy): Eukaryota > Viridiplantae > Streptophyta > Pinopsida > Cupressales > Cupressaceae > Cupressus > Cupressus sempervirens. Next base: position 1,046,848,174 of record CM053787.1, read on the forward strand.
ATAGAATACAAAGAGGGAGAAAATCTTTTTGGAGGTCTACATAGCCTTGTTGATTGTCTAACATTCATTGGAGTGTGTGGTATTTGTTGTTGGGATTGTTGCAGATTATGAGGAACTACTAGAACATCATCTTTTGGAGTATCATTCAATGCTACATAATCATTTTATTTCTTCTCATGGTATTGCAATAGATATTTGTACAACGCTTTCTCATTAAATATGACATCCCTTCTTACAATTTTATGATTTTTAAAATCCCAAATCCTATAACATAATTTATTAATGCCTTATCCAATAAATACACATTTATTTGACTTATCTTATAGCTTAGTTCTATTTTTAGAATTTGTATATGCAAATACTTCACAACCAAAGGTTTTGAGAAAAGAATAACTCACCTTCTTACCAGTCCATGCTTCATCTAGAATACCACAATTCAAAAGAGTAGAAGGACCTTTATGAATCAAATATATAACAATACTGATAGCCTCTATCTACATGTTTAAGGGTAGCCCAACATGAAACCTAATGCTCCTTGCATGCTCCATTATTGTCCTATTCATGTATTTATCTACTCCATTCTCTTGTTGTCTGTTGGTAAAAAAATTTTCTTCACACCATAAACCATCAAAATAAGTCTTATTTTCCAAAAAATAAAGACACAAAAAGATACCAATAGTTGGGTCACTTTGCTATTGAATTATGCAAGCACCCTCTAAATTTTAAAATGTATAGCTCCCTAATTAGATTTACAATGAATAAGATTTAAGAACACTTTTAACCTAAAAGAGAAGGTTGTTAGAATCTGAAAAAGATTGATAACCTAGAAAACTAGTGCAAAGAATAGATATCTAAACTATGAATGAAAATGATACAAAATGAAAATAGCAACATAGAGTTAGTCTACAAGAGAGTAATGCAAATGCTAGAAGAAAAATAGTATTAAGAGGATGCAAAAGAAATCAATTACAAATACAAGCCAGGTAGCATGCTTATATAGACTAGGAAGAGGGAGGAGGTTACAATATTGACCAATGAGGAGCAACCATCTAATGGACTAAAGATAGCAAATTATCTTCCTAAGATAGTTAATGGATGCTCACGTGTAGTAAGGTGGCACCTCACAACCACTTTCTAAATAAGACATGCTCTATTAACCTAAGCAAGATTATTAATAGTGTAGAAAAAAATTAGCAATATAGGGAAAAATAAATAACCCACTAGGAAATTAAAAAACTACACTAACACCCCCCATAAGTGAAGCTTAGGTGGATGGAAAAATGGGTCCCAAGTTAGGCTTGATAGGGTACCCATGTACATAAAAGTCCCCCAAAAGAGAGAGAAATTATACTCCCCAAAATAAATTAGGACTCCAAGTCAGAGGAAGAGACCCCCCTAAAAGATGAAGCATCCCGCACCCCCAACAAAGCTCAAAAATTTTGTTTGATATATCCACTTACATCGAACAAGTTTTCTTACCTTAGGAAGAGGAACAAGATCCCAAGTTTGGTTCCTCATCAAGGAACTATAATCTTCCTACATAGTTGTATCCCACTCAAAAATACTAAAAGCCTCATGAAAGGATGGTGGATCTGAGGTAGTAGTAATGAAGACATGTGGAGCATCCTAGAATTGTGAACAATTCTGCCTCATGTCTGATGGATCCCCAACCCAATCACCTATAGAATGAAAGGCTTGTTTAGCCCAAAGTGGACTAGAAGATGGAGAATCTAGAGGAGAATCATCAACCTGTGAATGATGAGTAGGAGAGGAAGGAGGGGAGTCCTCTGAATCACTTTCTACATTGGAAGTGGAGGTAGAAGACTACTTAGGTGAATCTAACTCATCAGAAGATCTGTCATGTATTCCAAGTGTCTCCAATGTCAAAGTAGAAGGCAACCCTATGACCATGCTCTATTGGTTAAGCCAATGCAAGTAGCAAAAGTTAAAATGGCCAAACCGTTCATGCCATAATTTACTCACATAATTATAGTGAGTGAGAAAAATAGTCAAAGGAGGATCAGGAACAAAGTGAGAAAATAGATAGAGTCATGACTAATGATCTACTCTCCCAACTGCAACTATAGAATCATTGTGCAACTCACGTATCTCCACTAAATCAAGAGTGAACTCAACCTGCTTACTTGAACCTATGTGAGTGATTTGGTATACTGATAGGAGATTAGTTGACAATGGGGGAACATAAAGAACATCATGAAATGTGCCATCCCCCACATCGACAGACCCTCTCCCACACACCTCAGTAGGAGTGTCATCACCCATCAAAATAGAAGGCATAGTACATGGCTTCAAGGATGTAAGTTCTTCCTTAGATGAAGCAATGTGGTGCAAAGTAGAAAAATCAAGAATCCAAGTGGATGGTGAGGAAGAAACTCCAAAAAGGGCCTTTCCCTTTCCTTACCCCTTGTTGTTTTCTTTTTCCTTGTTAGACTAGGTTCATTAGAACTTTGTTTGATAGACTCAGGAACACTAATATTATTCTTCTCAAGAAATTATGTCAAGTGATCAATTTATTTCTTTAAACATTTATGTTCATCATGACCAGGTCTTTTACAATAGGCACATTTGAACTTTTCTTTCTTAGGCGTATCACCCTTGGAAGATGGGGTATCAATAGTTTCTTTTGAAGCAACTAATATTTGATCCTTCTTTTCCTCACTATTATTTTGTTTCTCATCCTTACTATTGTTGTTACTACTTTGTCCTTTTTGTTCATTTGTGCCTTGGTTGGTAGCCAAGGCATGTGACTTAGAGGACTTAAGAGTGCCCATCTAGATTAGCTCACTAGTACATTTGAGCCAAAATTTTGACCAAAACTTTCGACCATATGATAAATTTGGGTCAATTTGGTCGAATTGTGATGACTTTTGTTAAATTTGAGCCCGTGTTGGTCAAAATTTTGACCAGCACGGGCTCACACTATGTAAAATTTGAAAAAAGTGTCATTTGCCACCCTAATCTTATTGTTACATGACCCAAAAGACAGCTCGTGCATTGAAACATTTTCTATCACTATGTTTTGTGGCCAAGAGTACGTGCCAAAAGGTATTTATAGTGTCAGCACCAGTAGGGTTTGACATCTTGGGTTCTTTGGTGGTTGATTGTAGCAAAAGAGAGCTCATGAATGCTTCAAAGTTGATCCATTGAAAGAGATTTCAGAAAGAAGGTGGCGTGAAAGGATTAAATAATAGTTGGAAACGTTGAAGAGTCTCCTTCCCAACATTACAAAGGTGAGTTGAAGTTTTGTTTTATAGATTGACATTTGATCTCATCATACTCTTAATAATCCACCCCATTTCTACAAAATCATTAGTCATTGTAATTTGTGCTTTGATTTCTTTCTTTCTTGCCTTGTTTTGAATATATTTATATGCATGCCAATAGGGATTATGGTTGTTTAGCTTCAAAATATTTTTGGGCTATTAGTAGAAAATATTTTGGACGGGGAAAATGTATGGTTTGAATCTACATAAAGGAGTGTTTTCCATTATGCACATATTAAAATCTTGAATTAATTCACATATTTCCTTGCAAATATAGACAATAGAATTTTAAGTTCAAACTTCATGTAAATGACACCCAAGATTTCATGAATTACCAACAAAATGCCCACTTATGCAAGATTTTAATCAAAGAATGGAGATATGTAGTCGGACTTAAAAACTCAACTTGTAGTTCGCTTAATTTCTCAAATACACATGAAATACACCTCTGATAGAGGCCAACAATAGCTTGAAATGATCAAAATTAAAAATTCCACAATCCTAGGGAAAAAATAAAACCAAAACCAAGAAAAAAAACTATGAAAATACCTTAGAGAGCTTATCCTACAAAATTTTCTGTATGTGTGTAATGAAACAATTTATGTATGTGTGTATTGGTGACCTAATCCATACAAGAAGCTCAAATATGATGAAAGAAATTGAAATGATTGATTTAGGATTGGTGCAATATTTTCTTGACATGGGACACCAATTTCATGGTTATCTCTATTTTTCATAGCCTATATCCTTCCAACAAATAGTGTTCAGATTAGTGAGCAACAAAAAGATGAAGTCTAGTCAGGAACTCATGATAGAGTTGGTGCAAGTCTTTCTAGAATACTAGAAGAATCTGATAACATTGATAGAACATCTAGATATTATGTCTTTATTTCTCAGTTGAAAAGAAAGAAGGGACAAAGGAAAAGACTCTTCTATTGCAAGGATCAACGAAGGCAGCAGGAATGAACTCGGGAAGAATGAAGGCGGCTATAATTGGGATCAGGGCTCTCTCCCTGCTGAATTAATTGAAAACAATGAAGGCAGTAGCAATGAACTCAAAAGAAGAAATATTTTTTTCTCATGCAAATGAATTTGGAAGCCTATCCACCAATGCAAGGATAAAGAAGTGAATTTGTTAGAGAAAGAATCAAAAGTTGCTAAAGTGGAGGCTGAAATAGAGAATATGGAACAAGAAGATTTTCTTATTTCCCTTGCAGATATTTCATTAGAGGAGCATGCTAAAATTTCAATTCTTTCATGCAATCTCTTGAGAAAGGTTGCAAGGAAAAACAAAAAACAAAATTTGGTTTTGAATGCTTTGTTGCTTCTACAAAGGAGCTAATCCTTCATGTGCATCTGCAAATGGAGATGATTACATGGGTCTTCACAATAGTGCTAAGATAAAAGGATATGCTAATTGGACTTTGCTAAATCAGGAATTGATGAAGGTATTAATGTATTTAATAACCTTTTAATTGAGCATAGAGCTGTGCTAACTTCAATGCAAGAATTTGGCAAATCTAATTAATGATAGAGAGGTAGCTGATTATGAAAATTATGCTAAGGAAAATCACAAATTTTGTTATATGATGCTGATTATGATTGTGGACCTAGTGCATGGCCAGTATTGAAGGATCAATTGTTACTTAGTAAGGAAAAATATTTTCAAACCATAACTCATTTTGATAGGGCACACATGTTCATTGACTACCACCTTTCAATTGCTCAAATTGAAGAGACACAAAAATATAGTCTTGAAGGGTTCAAGAACACCTATCATTGAGATGCAAGCTAATATCATGGCTACATCATCATTAAAGACCTATCTTAAAATGCCAGGGCGTGACTTGCCAAAATATAAGGACTTGATATGTATAATGTAGGCTCCTATAAGCCAAAAACTTATATTTTTAGTTTTGATATCTGTTAATGATTCCATCCCTATACAATGTTTGCCTTTTTTGGACAAGACATTTCTCATTTGCTTTGTTCCCTAACTTGAGTTTTCAAACTAGTGCTTATAACAACCTCCTAAGATATTCATAAATACCAGTAATCCAAAAGCAAGGCAAACAAATTTGATGAGTCAAAAAATAGAACACAAAACTATCAAGATCTAATCAATGGACACAAAAAGGCCCTCCAATAATAACCCTTAGATGAAATCCAAGGTATTACCCCTATCATTTCTAAACTCTAGACAATTCAAATTCCAAAATTGTCAAAAAGAATATCTATTATAACAAAGTTGAGTATCCCTATCTAATTTTCATCTACTATCCCCATGTATAATTACAAACTTATCCATACTTACAACATTCGTCTATACACATGTATGCATCTTACAAAACTTAGAAAAAGTTTGCTTCAAAATAATAAAATCAACTACTAGAATAACCTACAAATCTATTACTATGCAATTGAGCCAACTATGCTAGATAGTTTGAGGGTATCATGCCAATGTTAGGGTTCTTAAGGATGACCAAAGGTGAACAAGTGATTAGAATATTAAACGTCATCAATAATAGAGTCTTTAGCCCTCTAAATGCTCAAAGGGCCAATTGAAAAAAAAAGGTTAATGGTTTCTATTATTGGTAGCCTTTGGAAGACATTACAAGAAAGAAAAATCAAATTCATGATGTTATGTAGATGTTTCACAAGATAAAATCTATACTGATGAACAATACACAAATTGTCTTAGCTTTATTTACATGAAGAAAACAATAGAGAAGTTTTCATTCTACCAGGTATAATGTACAACATTATAGCATGCCGAAAAATAATGTGAAATGTTAATTTGATTAAAATCCTAAAAATATCACAATAGAAAGAAATTATGTTTAATAGGCTCATTAGAAGACCTTTCTATCCTACAAGGCAGGAAACATATATATCAAACCCAAAGGTGATGGTTTCCATGGATTTGTAGGTCTACACAAACCAGTCTTGAATTAGGCTTTTAATACCCCTTCAAATGGTTTGATCAATTCCTACCAAGGATATTGCATACTCCTTATACATTCCTCTAACATAATCCAAATTAATTTCTTGAAGTTCAATCCACTCCTGCAATGTCCAAGCACATTTCTCTGTCAACCACCTAGCCAGGTTGCTGTAGGGCACGCCTAGGGATGGCTAGTAACAATAGCAAACTGGAACTCCATTCCAATAAAAAATGACATAATGTATATAGAGTTTTCTTTCATTTCCCATAATTCCATGCATTTTTAACCACAAGAAATGAATCTAGACTTCATTCTTTTGAAACTGCTTGGGTTTGTCCAGTGACTAGTAGAGTACAAAATAATAAGTATTAACCCAACAAAACTAATCAAGAATACACACAATTATGTACAGAATATCAAGACCACATAGTCTAAGTACTAAATGTAAAATAACTCAAATTTCAATCAATATGATTGTGGATGTTCACCATTGCATAGCTGTATAGTCAAAATTGCTCAGCATTCAATTGCTTCTAGTCGAAAAACACAACATCCAACCGTACAAACTAGTTTGGATGGGCTTAAATAGCCTTCCTAAACCTTCCCCAAACTGAATTCTAGGAGTGGGTGACTAATTGGTAAAATATTGAACCAAGTTACAAAAGTTTCACATAAAGTTGTCAAACTTGCAACTTGACAACTTTTCAATTTCTTAACAAATTTTGGAAATGTTTGGTTCCTTTCAGCCTAGGTGTGTAGAACCTTACCAAATGCTTCTTCAATCTCACATGAGTCTAGACTCTATTCCAAGCCATTCTATGTCTTGGATCATATACTATACTCCTAGAGACAATTGGACCCATTGACAACTTTTTACCTAGGGAATGCAACTTTACATCTTTTTCCACAACTTTTGAATTTTGACTTAGAAAACATGCCAAGATGCACTTGGATATCACTTTGAGATTTCATTTATATATTATTAGATATCATGTCCCATCAAAGATCCAAACACAAAAAAAATTCAATAGGACCTTGACATGTCCTAGAGTGCTACTACACCATTCTCCCCAACAAAAGAAGTCCTCATGGGACTGTGGGAGAAATCAAGTTGAGATATATTCCCTTCTTCTTGAAATCAGTCATTGGTATCCATGTAGCTTCAATATCTAGCTTTCCCTTCCATTTGATTAGGTATTCCATGTAGACCTTATGCCTAGTCTTCTTTCCCAATCTAGAACTCAACACCTTCTTAGTCCATGGAACTGAATTAGTAATTTTTGACAATTTCTCAGCTACCACTTAAAGCTCCAAAGTCTGAAGAGAACACAATATCTTTTAAGAATAATTCTCATATTCAATTTGACTTTAGAGAACCCTCTAGCTCATGGAAATTATGTGGAATGAGCTTCCAAGAAGCGTCAAGAGGTATCTAAAAATACATGACTCATGTTGCTCATATGATTAGAGGATGAGTATCTCACACTTCCTGAATTTTAGAAGTTATATCTTCTATCTACCATTTTAAGGGAAAAAGAAGCTTTTCCTCATACTTCAAGAATGAATGCCAATTTTTGGCATAGAAGAGGTCATATATTACAGAAAATAAGGCCTAACACAAGGAACAACTCTTTTTGTTTCAACCAAAGACTTGCTGAGCCGTACTCTTGAACATGTTTTGTATTTGTAGATCACGGAGCTACAAAAAAAAATTAGTGTATTACTTAGCAAAGATCTTCCCACATAAATTCATTTGTCAAAAAATACTTTTAAATATATTCAAAGATATAACTACCTCCTTCAAGCCCTCCGGGGAAGTTTCTCGCAGTTCTAAAATTTGATCAACTCTTCTTTCTCCAATACCCTAGTTAAAATTTTATCAACAAAATCAGGCCAAGAATAGGCATAAACATAGCACTAGTTAAGATTTCAACAAAACATGAGTTTATAGCTAAAGACCAAATAAGAATACCCAATAATCTAAATCATATGGTCTTCTTGTCTTTTATATTTCTTTATCCACTCCGGACGATTGAATGATTAATATAGACTGATTGAATTAATTGAAGAATTAATTGCAAGTCTGTTTGATTCCCAACTGATGTTTGATGAATGATAGAATGATTTCCTTTGATTTGACAATTTGATAGTTAGTGAATTATGACTAAATGAATGTTGTAATTCATAAATTGAGGAGTGATGACTGTGTGTTGATTTAATGTATTTGGAAGTGATGAGTGGTAAATGATCATAAAAAAAATTCTTCTTTTATATATTATTTGTGGAAGGTTCAACACCTGTCATAAAAATTGAATCACCACTTTAGATTAATATGTTATTCCCCAACTTTATCTCCCTTAGATGCCCTCCTCAAACGAAACCTCTTCTTTATATCTTACAATGTAAGAGTCACTTCTCTTCACCGCATGTGCCCCTTGCATTGGTCACAGCCTTTCACAATTACCACCCTTCAAATAAGGTCAAACTCTTCATCATTGTTGACCAAATGAAGGTACTTCCTTAATATCTTCCCCTCCCTTCTTCCATCAATCCTTCCTTAATTCCTATGCTCCCTTTATGCATATTAGAACTGTCTTATATCTTAGGCCAGAATTTGCTATGGTTATCTTATGATTATCTAGTCTTCCATGCCTTCAAAAGAAGTCTTTCCCCCCTGTTTAGTTGAGCCAGCGAGTTGCAATTTAACAAAGAACAATCCAACAATTCCTCAAAAAATTTGAACTAACATTATTTTTTCCTTTCAAGCTTAGCATGCTATTAGAAAAGCTATTCAGTGTTTGACTCGAATAGAATGACCACTACTTAGCATTGACATTAACTAATCTTGTGAAGAGTGAGTGTATTATGTGATTCATTCATCAGTGTAACTTTAGTTCAAAGGAACTTACACTAGGTAGAGATGCAAGGGAAATGAAAAATATTATTAACCTAGGGATGTTTTAGTCTCACAATGCAATTCTAGAAGTCTAGAGTAACTTTGAAGCAAGCCATCTTTGTGGGGAGCAAGGCAACGTACTTCTATTTCTAGTATCTAGATAATAGACAAGTACATGGTTCTCATTCATTGGAAAGGTCATACATTGACCAGTAACCCTTATAATACACTTCCATTTAAAGATATAATGTTTTTTGAGGTTGATTTCAAGGAACATGGTATACATGTATGTTCATCTTGAGGAGTGGATATGGGCTCTATAGGGATGCAAGATCCAAATTGGGTATAGAGATGTGCATTGGGTTTTTGAGACTTGTTGAATACCTGTGAAAAATTCTTTTATTGAAACATAATGTTCCATTTAGTCCATTAAATGCACTTCTAATAGTTTATCTAAGAAACCATATTTTTCATTTTTTGTATGCCTACCAATATTTTTTAGCAAGACATAGCATTTATGAAATTATTTCTTATCCAATTTTTGCCATTATTTCTGTATGAAATGTCTATAGATGTTTTTTTGAAATAGAATCATACTAAAATATTTTGACATGCTTTTAAATGGCTTTGGTTTATCAATATTTCCTATTACAGGTGTATGGAAAAGGTGTGGCTACAGTTAAGCTTCCTAAATCAATAATTAAAGGCTCAAACTTACTGCTCATTGGTTTTCTAAACTATGGAAATTATTATTTCCTTCTAATACAATTAGATATGAATTTCAAGCCTCTTTTTAACCTTTTGGAGTCCAAGCAAGACTCAACAAGTAGATCTGGTCTTCTTTCCAGTTCCATCCACATGTTTCATTTCAACAAGATTGATATTAGAAGAATGCAAATGGTGGATCATGAGGTGAAATTGAGCCTATTAGACAATGGGAAATCATCTCTAGAGAAAGAGATAACAAAAATTTCAAATTTAATGTCAGAATCTATGTCTAATCTTGATGCATTTATAGATTCTGATCTTTAGGGCCAAGGCTGCTTGCAGTCAAGATTTTCATCTCTAGTAGATGATGTATTTGAGTTTGACAAGGGAATGCCATTATCTTGATATTTACCAAAACATAATTTTCTTGTTGAATCTTCACCATAAAATCATCTAAGTGTTGTGTAGGGTATTCAGAAAGGAGGAAAGTATGGTCCATCAACTACATGGGATAGGAACTCTCAGTTGTCCTTAATTAATAATACTGGAAAAACTTCTATTGGAAGCTCACCTTTTAACACTAGGTTGATGTCTGAACCAAATCATAAGAATGTATGGTAGATTGGCTCAAGCCCCCCAGCTGGTGGACACAATTATGGAGTCAATACATCCACACTCAACCCTACAAGGATCCAATCTTTTAATAAACTGTCATCAACTACAAAGTATTATTTTAACCATGATCTCACTTCTTCAAAGTCTCCATTGCATCTGGGAGACACTTTAGGTTATCCATCAATGGAGGATAATCATCTAAGAAAAGTAATGGATTCTCCAAAGGAGGGGCTCCCATCACATTCTACTCATTGGAAAACTAGTTCATCATATACATCAAGAATATGATTAGTGCATAGTAATTCCATTCAATAGTTAAGGTCTTCTCTTGTTAAGACTTCAATTGATCGTCAAACATCAACTATATTCAAATTCTTTTCAACTAGCTTTCACATGATCCCCCCAGCATGCAAGTTTCTATTTCTAATTCACTATACTTTTGAGATGGAAATGGTAGCATGTTGGGTTGGGCATGTCAATTGTGTTTGTTGTATGCCTTCTATTTTTAACTAAATATCATCTAGCTAATGCATGCGGTATACATCTTATAGGTCAAACATTAGATTCTTTAAGTTGTCATGGTAACACATCTAACATAACTCCAAAAATAAGTAGTCGAAAGCATTGCCTTTCATATATTGTGTAGTCAATTCCATCCTTGCAAGGAATATCAACTTATGGAGAAAATTAGAAGAAACGAAAGACTTTTGAATCAGTTAATACACAACATGCTTCTGTTCAACTAAATGCTTCCAACACTTTGGGGAGATTTGCTAGCCATGCATGTAGGAGCATTCTTAGAGAAGCTAATCATGGGAAAGCACCTTCAAGTATATATGTATATGTTCTTCTTCAAGTGATTAGGCATTCTTCTTTATGTATTAAGCATGCTCGACTTACAGGCCAAATGGAAGTCCTAAATATCCCATATATCAAATATGTGGGCTTGTGAAAGCCCTTTATAGACATATGGTTTTGGCTTCCCTATTCAAAAGAGGATGCATGGCAACATATTTGTTTGTGTCTTGGTAGAATTGGAAGCACCTACTAGGATGTCAAGGTAAATGATGAACACCAGAGGCCTACTCTAAAAGTGGATCTCTCCTCTTTAAGAGTGGTCTTACTCAATAATTCCATATGAGTATGTTTTATTTGATTGAATTCATTTATCATTAGTATCGACATGATAGCTTCATATCATTTGACTTCTTAATATGATTCCTTATCTTCTAATTCCTCATATTGGTGCACATCAAACTACAATATTTGCTAATATCTTTCTTAAAATAGTAATGGATTGTATCTGCTATATTAGTATGTTAGAAACACTAAATTAAGAAATCAAAAGCATTTATAAACTAAAATACCATAACATAAATGAGAGACTAAAGAGGAAACCCTAATTGGAAATGTGAGCCAAATGAATGGACTCTCCCAATAGGATTCAGCTCTTTGCTTTGTAGATGAGTCTAAGGATTGGGATGTATGCTCAAGTGCTCAAAATTTGCTTCAATGGATGTTGGATGGGTAATGGAAAATTGGTAGCTTTGTGAGCTCTCAATTTGGCATTATAAGGGTATGGTTGATGGCTTTTGGTTCTCAAACTAGCATTATAACTTTGGCTTAAAGGTTGTGATGAAATGGCTTGGGAGGGGATTAAATTTATAGGCTAAGGGCTTGAGGGATGGAGGGTTAAGATGCAAGGAGAGATGAAAGCTTAAGGAGGGCTAGGATGCACTCAAAGGGGAGCACATGGATTGTGCTTGTTTAGCACCAACCAAGGAGTGACACATGTCACAAGGTGAGTGGATGGAGGCAAGGGGATGGATGAGTCAAAAAAGGAGGCTCAAGGGATAATATCTTCATAAAGACCCTTCATAATGGCTTGTAAGAGCAATGAATGAGCTTGTAAGAGTCTTTATGGCCTTTGTAAGAGCATTCATGGCTTAGTGGTTGGGATATTTTGGAGGGAGTTGAGATTATTGACTTTGCTTGGCTTAAGAAAGTCTTAAGCTTTCTTAGAGAATGTGACAAAATTAGGGGGTGGATTAGGCTTGGGTTTAGGATTAGATTAGGGATGTTAGAGATTTGCAAGTGGATGGCATTAATGAGGTTGGGTGAGTTAGTGGCTAAGCTTGGTTAGTATGGGTGGATGGGGTGGATTAGGCTAAATGGAGGGTTAGGGATAAGTTAGGGGTTATTATATTTGAGGGCTTTATTTATCAAATAGATTTATTCAATAAATGGGGATTTTGGAATTAGATAGAAGAACAGGATTAATTGATAAATAATAGGTTCTTTGATTTATCAATTAGGACTATAGATGATTAATTAAATTAATCAGCTAGGGGATGGCAAAGGATTAATTAAATAGGAATTTAATTAATGATGCTTTTAGAGATAACTAAATAGGATTACCAAAGCGGTGTAATCAAATTTAGGTGTCTACATGGATGACCAAGATCCCAGATAGCAATGGATGACCAAGTTGTTACAGCGAGTATCCACCAATTAGTGCCAAGACTTTTGAGTGCTCTTAAAGGATTTTGATGTGCCTTGTTCTTGCTGACTTGCTCTGCCCAATTTAGGCAATATGATTGACATAAGAAAGTAATGCCTAGCTTAAGATGGCTAGAAGTATGAAGTACATAGCTATTTATACCATCAACTGAACATGTGGACTATGAAGTTATTAGCAGCCCAACTCTTCATGGAAAAGATTCTCACATGAAGATTTATTGGGAACTTTACTAATATATTTCTAGCTACTCTAATAAGGTTTTGATGGGCATACCTTCTTCCTTCACAACAATATACTTTACTTCACCATAGCCTCTCCAACCAATAGAAATGGTTAAGTTTATCATAGTGCTTATGTGGCAATATTGTGGTGCCTAAGTGGCATAGTAATTGTATTGTGCACCAGTCACTTCTAGGAAACTTTACAATGCAGATCTTTAGTAACATTTAAGTATACTATATGTTGATCTCTTGTGATTGTAAAGGCTTTTGGTCTTTTTCAAAAGTTCCCCGAAGGATACAAAAATTGTTTTGTAATTGGAACCTTTAAACTTCTAAATCAAGTAACGAAAAAATGAGATTGACTATTTTTGTCTGTTTATCCATTGTGTAATTTTATATGGAGTATTTGGTTTTCTTGATTATCTAGCAAGCACCACAAATTTTTTTAATGAATTAATGAATTAATGATGGTACTTCTAATTCTCCAGCTTCAGCTAAATCAAGTTCTAAAAACTCAAAAAAGGAAAATGGTCCTAAAGTTGTAGCTATAAGTCTTACATTCAAAATCAACAACAAGGTTTCATACAAAATAGTACTAAAAGGTGTGTGTCTTTTTGGGGTTCAAGTTTTGAACTGAAAGTGCACATATTTGTATATTATATTGGCACCTTCTATGCTCAAATGGTTGTTGATCTTTGTTTCATGGCTTTCTATTCTAGCACATAGTGCAATTGTGTTGAAAGCAGAAAGTATAGCTGATAAATCAGAGTGGGTTAGCAAAATTAGGACCTTATTCAACCTTCAAAAGGTGTATCAACAAAAGGACCAGTATTATTGTTGTCTTGATCTTATCCATTATTGTATACTAGGTGTGTTTTTTTGGTAGAAGGGTGGTACTGCACATTTTGCAAACATTTATGCCTTCTAGAAATTATAGGATCATTTTAGTTACATTTGAAAACATTAATCAAGAAAAACCATATGTGCAAATATAAATATTAATCACAACATGTCCAATTTATTTGTAGATATATTTTCCTATGAAGAAATACCACGCCTGACAATATGAATGCTAAACAATATGAGACAATGGTTGCATTGTGGGCTTGGTTTCGAAGAAAACCTAATAAATGTTATTGTCCTTGCAAGAAGTGTAAAGGCTTAAAGACTTGAAGAATTATAATCACAATAGCCCAAAGTCATTGTAGGAAACATGGTCATGTCTAAGGGAACCACGATTTTCATCCATTGTTGAATGTGGATTTCCTACTAGAGGAACATGGAGGTTTGAATATCCAAGCTGAGGATAACACTCTCATGGAAGAAGATGATAATGTGCTAGAGGACATGATTGAAGAAGATGGTATTGGGGCAGGTGATGAAGAGGCTCACAATGATGGTACTAGAAAATTTGATAATGATGATGAAGATGGTCTTGATATACCTTTACTTGAGAAGGCACACGAGCCCTTATACGAAGGCTCCCAAACAACTCTACTCTAGGCTATAGTGTTGGTGGTGAACTTAAAGGTTATGAATGGTATACCCAATGTAGCAATGTCATGTATGCTAAGGTATGTCATTTTTTTCATCTTCAATGTTAGCATACAAATACTATTCATTATATTAACAATGCATATTTTTTGTTGTAGGTTAATTAGTGAGTTTTTGTTACCACCATCAAACATTTTTCCTCATTCGTACCAAGAATTATCTAACATTATGGATCAGATTGGAATGAAGTATCAAAAAATACATGCATGTCCCAATGATCACATTCTATATCATAAAAAATATGAATTTGTAGTAGAATTCCCTGATTGTCATACTATTAGATATTGGTCAGATCAAATAATAAAAAAAGTGCCTCACAAGGTTCTTTGGTGCATTCCCATTATTCCACATCTTCAACGGTTATTCAGGTGCACTACCTTGGCACAATTTATGGATTACCATGCACGCAATAGAAGTCAGGATGACATTATGTGAATGTCTGCCAATGGTTTTGCATTTAAAGAGATAGAAGAAACATGGTCACACTTTAAAGAAGAACCTCATAATCTAAAGCTTTCATTGGCAGCAAACAGTGTCAATCCATATGGAGATATGAGATCTATTTACTCAGTGTGGCCTATTTTTGTTATTAACAATAACATTCCTCCTTGGATGTCCATAAAGAGGGAGCACATAATGTTGTCAATAATTGTGCCAGGTATTTTTTTCATTTTATAGTTATCTAAATTAGTTTATAAATAGTGCATGAAAATGGTCATAATAATAATGTAATGTTTATGTTCATTCAATTGCTAGGTAAATACCAAGTTAAAGATATGAACATGTATATTGAGCCCCTAATTGACAAGTTGTTGAAGTTATGGAATGGCATCAATATGTATGACATCTCTAGACCGATAAGACATCAACAATTTCAATTTCATTAAATGCTTATATGGACAATACATGATGCCCCTAGGCTAACTCATTTTTGCGGTATGTTATATTGTTAATATCACATATTTTTGGTCTATTATAGTGCTTACACATTACTATCTGTTAGATTGTGGTGATTGATTAGGAAAGTATTGTAAAAATTTTTGGTACTATTTTCCAATCATTTTGGTACTATTTGCCATTCGCAAATTCGCCACTAAAGTTATGGCTAATTATGGCCAACATGTTATAACCCTAAAAAAATTTAATACTCCTATAAAAGGGTTTGGGGTTGGGTATTTTTCATTATGGTGTGATGCAAAATTGGTTCTTGCAGCAGTATTGAGCTGTAAGGGATTACAGATTGTAATAAGGTTGTAATCACTAGATTGTAATAAGATCGGATTTGATGTTTGGTGGATGTAGCCTAGGGATTGGGTGAACCATTTTAATCTTGGTGACTTGTGTTCATTTTTGTGTGATCTATTATTTTTTCTATTATTGGCTATATTTGTATGTAGTTTTTATTTCTATCTGTGGTTTATCTTAACAAGTGGTATCAAAGCAAGGTTGTCTTTCAGTTATCCTCAACAAGAAATTCTCACGGTTAAGTGGGAGTCTCACGATTGAGTGGGAGAGATGCATATGAGGGTAAGCTGAGGGTTGACAGGTTTAATGGGCAGAACTTCTAGTTATGGAAGATGCAAATGGAAGACTATCTATATCAGAAGGATTTATGGAAGCCATTGGAAGGCAAAGCCAAGAATCAGGGAACTATGTCAGAGGCTGAATGGGATCTTTTGGATAGAAAGGAACTTAGAAGCATTCGGTTATGATTGGCACCATTAGTGGTATTTAATATTACAAAAGAAAAGATGACAGAATATTTGATGAAAACCCTAGCGACACTATATGAAAAGCCCTCTGCTTCAAACAAGGTATTTCTCATGAAGTGTTTATTTAATATAAAAATGGCAGAAGGTGGATCTATTGCAGATCATTTAAATAAGTTTAATACTATTACTAGTTAGTTATCTTCTGTGGGTATCAATTTTGATGAAGAAATTAGGGCTCTCTTGATTTTGTGTTCTTTACCTGAAAGTTGGAATGGCCTGGTAATGGCTGTGAGTAATTCTATTCCTAAATCTAGTACCCTAAAATATGATGATGTGATTGGTGTTATTTTAAGTGAGGAAACTCGTAGAAAATCCTCAAGTGGATCTACATCAGGAAGTGCTTTGAATGCACAAAGCAAGGGCAGAACAACTGAGAGAGGAAATAACTTTGGAAATTGTGGGAAATCAAGAGGAAAGTCAAAGGGGAGGAGGTCTCAATTGAGAGGACCAAATGATTGCTGGTACTATGGGAAACCAGGGCACAAAAAGAAAGATTGTTGGAATCGAAAGAAAAATGAAGGAGATAAATTAGATGGAGACAAGGAGGCAAATGTGGTAAGTAACAAATCCGAAGAGGATGCTTTGCTTCTGTCTTTAGAGAGTGTTGATGATTCATGGGTTTTAGATTCTGGTGCTTCATTTCATGCTACACCTCATAGAGGTTATTTCATTGATTATGTCCAAGGGGATTTCGGGCTTGTTTATTTGGGGGATAATGAACCCTGTCAAATTGTTCGAAAGGGAAAAATTAAGATTAAGTTGCAGAATGGGAATCATTGGCTACTACATGAGGTAAGACATGTTCCAAAGCTAAGTAAAAATTTAATTTCAGCTAGGCAACTCAGTGATGAGGGTTGTGTAGTTACTTTTAATGATAAAAATTGGAAGGTTTCAAAAAGTTCCCTTGTAGTAGCAAAAGGTGTGAAAGTAGGCACCTTATATCTTTGTACACGTCATATTGTTCCTACTACTTTGATTATTTTAGAGAAAAATGAATGTTCAAGAACAATTGCTGTAGTTGAGCAGGGAGAACAAATAACTGCTGTAGATTCTGATACAATGCTATGGCATAATAGACTTGGGCACATGAGTGAAAAAGGTATGAAAGTACTTCATTCAAAGAAAGTTTTACCAGGTCTTAAATGTGTTAATATGGATTTCTGTGAAAGTTGTGTGTATGGAAAACAAAAGACAGTGAGTTTTGTGAAGACTGGGAAGGAAAACAAAAAGGAGAAATTAGAGCTTGTGCATATAGATGTATGGGGACCAGCTCAAGTATCTTCCCTTGGTGGCTCTCATTATTATGTTAAATTTATTGATGATGCAACTAGAAAAGTATGGGTTTATTTCCTTAGACAAAAATCTGATGTATTTCAAACTTTTAAGAAATGGAAATGCTTGGTTGAAAATGAGACTGGTAAGAAATTAAAATGTCTCAGATTTGATAATGGTGGTGAGTATTGCAGTCATCAACTTGAAGATTATTGCTCCACTAATGGTATTTGTAGACAAAAAATTGTTCCAAGAACTCCACAGGAAAATGGAGTGGCTGAACGCATGAATAGGACTATAATGGAGCACGCAAGGAGCATGAGGTTGCATGCTGGGTTGCCCTTACACATGTGGGTGAAGGCTGTCAATACTATAGTATATTTGATTAATAAAGGTCCCTCTACTTTGTTGGGCTATGGTATTCCAGAGGAAGCATGGACTAGTAAGAAGGTGAGTTATTCTTTTCTCAAGACCTTCAATTGTGAAGCTTTTGCTCATATAGACTCTGAAAATAAAACCAAGCTAGAAGCTAAATCAAAGAAATGTGTCTTTTTTGGATATGGCATTAATGAATTTGGTTATAGGCTTTGGGATTTTTAAAATCTTAAAATTTTTAGAAGTCAAGATGTTATATTCAATGAGAAAGTGTTGTACAAAGATCTGTTGTAGCAACATGAGAAGAAAGAAGATGATTATGTAGTGCTAGATGATACTCCAAAAGCTGATGTTCTAGCCATTCCTCATGATGTGCAACAATTGCAACAACAAATGCCACACACACCAGTGAATGTTAGATGGTCAACGAGGCAAATTAGACCTCCACAAAGATTTTCTCCCTCTTTGTATTCTATTTTACTTACTGATGCTGGTGAACCTAAAAGTTATGATGAAGCTATGCCAGTGGATACTAAGATTCAGTGGGAGTCTGCAATGAAATATGAAATTGACTCTTTGCTACAGAATAAGACATGGGATCTATGCAAGTTGCCTGCAAGTAAAAAGGCTTTACAGAATAAGTGGGTTTACATGTTGAAAGAAGAGGAAGGAGGTAAGAAAATATTTAAGGCTAGGTTAGTTGTAAAAGGATTTGCATAGAAAAAGGGAATTGATTTTGATGAGATATTTTCTCCTTTTCTTAAAATGACTTCTATCCATACTGTTTTAAGTCTAGTGGCTACTGAAGATTTGCATTCAGAGCAGTTGGATGTTAAAATAGCCTTTCTTCATGGTGATTTGGATGAAGAAGTATATATGGCTCAACCATGGGGATTTGAGGTCAAAGGTAAGGAGAACTTAGTGTGCAAATTGAAGAAAAGTTTATATGGCTTGAAGCAAGCACCTCGGCAATGGTATCTAAAATTTGACAGGTTTATGCATGAGCATGGCTATAACAGGCGTCATTTAGATTATTGTGTTTGTTTTAAGAGGTTGGATGATGATAGCTACATTATTTTATGTCTATATGTTGATGATATGCTTGTAGCTGGGTCTAACATGGATCATATTAAGGGGCAGAAATGCCAGTTAGCACATGCATTTGCTATGAAGGATTTGGGAATAGAAAAACAAATCCTTGGTATGAAGATTTGCAGAGATAGCTGTAGGACTAGAAAATGGGTTAAAAACATAACATACTATGAGTAAATCACAAACTTAATAATCATACGTTAGCACCCACTAGTCTACCATGAAAGCCAAACTAAACAAAAGAATTAACAATTTTTTTCTATTTTTAGCTTTGCATGGTTTTACGAGCTTCCCCCTTCTCTTCTTATAATTCTTGAGAAAGGTCCAGTCTGCATATCTTACTACCCTGCACTTTCTTATCCTGATGATGGATCATGTAGTGTGATCCGAAACGTTGATGAAATAAACAAACACAATCTAATCCAAAAAACTCAGTACTAAACAAAAGAAAGCAAACATAATCAAAAAATCCCTTTTCCGTTTGTAGCTCCCATGCCCTTCTTTCTTCTCCAAATGATTGTAGCTCCAAAGTTTCCTATAGTGCACACAAAATTGAAGCAAAAGCCTATGATAGTGATAATGCCATGAGAATACTTAAAGTCTAATTTTATGTGAGAGAGAGAATGCAAAATGAAAATTAGTAGAGACTCAAAAACTCAAAGATTCAAGGATTCAAGACTTAAGCATTCTAGCCCTAAGGACTCAAGGACCCAAAATGACAGAAAGAGTGTCCATTTTATAATTTTCATGTAGGGTGAGAGCATAGGGTTTGTCACCCACAAACATGCGATGTAGCAAGAGATTCCTATGACACATATGACAGAATATGCCAAAAGTAGGATTCTATTACACATGAGAGTCAAATTTGGAAGAGAATCTATGACACGTCATAAGATTCCTCAACCCACTTAAAGCCAAGAATCTATGATGAATAAGCCAAATAGGGACATGCATAAGAGGTAATAAAATTTTATTATGATGCATATGACTAAATATGCCAAAAGTAAGATTCTATGACACACGAGAGTCAAATTTTGAAGAGAATCTATGACGTGCCATAAGATTCCTCAACCCACTTAAAGCCAAGAATCTATGACAAATAAGCCAAATAGGGACATGCGTAAGAGATAAGAATATTTGATTATGAAAAATCTCAGCCAAATGTCAAAGGAGAATCCACGAGGTGTCATATTCAAGTGTCATGATGATGGAATATTTTATGAAATATTTGAATTAAAAATCCTCTTATTCCACAAAATAAGAATTAGTAGAAAATGGATTTAATGATGAAAAATGGAACTTAGGAAATTAAGAATTTCCATGGTTTGAAAATAATGAATCAATTAATTAATAAAATTAATTAATTGAGGATGATAATTGGGAAGAATAATTAGAAAGAATAGGATTTAAATTATGGGTTATTTAATCCTATAGAGAAAATTAGTAGATGATTGGCCAAATTGATTAAATGAATGTGACTGTATCCTTTGATGAAAATGTGACGATGATGGATACCGAATGAGATGATGGAAAGTAGATGAAAGCCATGGTCAAATTAATTGATAGATTGAAATTGATAACATGCCAAGGACACATGACATGAATAAATTGATATGTAACATTTAACCGACATTGTAAATGCTACAGGATTGAAATTGATTGATAAGGTTCGATCATAACAACACTGATGGACATTGTCAATATTATTAAAATGGTTGATGATGCCATGATCTAACATTGAAAGCCTCAACAATGTCAAAGATTGAATGACATGAATGATATTTTGACCTAGCACTAAGAGCCATGATAGTACTAAGGTTAGATTGATAAGATTAATAAGTTGATAGGTTTCCAAGGCACTGAAAGCCACAACAATACCTAGGATAAGATAAATGATGATTGGTTTGAGATGTTTGATATGTTTTGGGTTGATTAGGACCAATTTTGAGTGATTTTGAGTTGATTTAGGGTGATTCTGAGTTGATTTGATATGATTCTGAGTTGATTTGATATGATGTGAAAGGGGATACAAATGATGAAATATGGTCAATCTGGCCAAAAGATCAAAGTTAGTAGAATGAGAAAATGGGACAAATTAGTATGAAGAAGTGATGAAGTCATAGATGTGAACCATTTTTGAGCGTCTACAATAGGAAGACAATAACTACATAGGATTTGTTCTGAGTCTGTAGCTAAAATAAAACCACTAGAAAGGTCTCGAAATATACCATCATGTACCATATGTAAGACAATGTCTATCTCTTGCGAATCAAGGCATCTAAGGATAATTGGGTCAATAGAAATGTCATGTGGGATGTCACTGATGATGACATATGCAAAGGCTTGTTGGATAAAGGACTAATTTTGGTTATAGGACAAATTTGGTAGTTGGATTTGGGGATAAACAAAGGGATATAAGGGAGGGTTGAGACCAATGACCTTTCACATGAACGCTGATTGAGAGAGCTCCAAAAGACTTTGTGGTATGTTGAACACTGGAACACTGATATTCATGGCATCATATTTTTCATTTTGTATCATTGGGAGCTGCTTCGCTTTTGATTTTTTATGGTCTAATGGTGCTTTTTGGTTTTCACCAAGAGTCCTATGCTTGCTATCTTTTTCTCTTTTTGCTTTGTAACTAGAAAGTGGAGTTGGCTCCCCAACATATGCCAATGTGTTCTCCTTAGGAGAAACTGCTTCTTTATGATCTTCAGTCATAATGCCTTCAAATTCTATTTTAAGAGTGTCACCATTATCAAATTGATCAAAAATTGGTGGTCCACGTTGGTCCCAATCCAAAGGTTCGGGATAACTTGAGGAGATGTCATCATTAGTGTTGAATGGGCTTTGGTTGAAGGTATATATATGGGTAACTGATTCAACTGGGTCATTGGGGTTATGCTCAGAGGCTAGGGGATTGTTGGTTTCAAGTGGGATATCCTCAGATGCCTTTTCATCGTTCAAAACATCCATAGTCTTACACAGAGGTACCATAGTACTAGGAGGACCTATTCGTAATGGTTTAAATCCAAGCCCCAAACTAGGAGGTTGTCCTTCTATAGTGATAGGTTCAATGATTCCTTGTTTTTGAGATCCAAGACCACTATAGCCATCATAGCCTTGTTTCTTCATGATGACAAACCCAAGTCCATACTTGCTAGGAGATATCAAAGTGGGTTCTCATTCTGATTTTTCTTTCTCAATACATATGGATGTATTCTCATTGATAGAAGTATCATTCTTTGTACTGATGGGAGAAAGTGGTGACTCCCTAATGTGAGAGACTTGAGACATAAAGTACTCTCCACACCCATTGTCTTCAATATTCATCTTTTCCTTGGCTTTACTGAGTAGTATATCGACATCCACATAGTTAGAGGGATTTGTGGGTTGTGCTTCATTGTTTGTTGGGATTTGGAATGCAGTAGCATCTCTTAGATTAGCACAAAATTGGAAAGGATCTTGATCACCGGGGATGGTAACCTCCACGTTGTCATAGGAAAACTTCAAGGATTAATGATATGTAGAAGGGACTGCTTTCATAGCATGAAGCCAAGGGCATCCTAGTATCATGTTGCAATTCATTTTGATGTCTAGGACATGGAACAATGTGTCTTTAGTAGTTGGACCAACTCTGACAGGTAATGTGATGATGCCCCTAGAGAAGTGTTCACCATCATCATAAGCTTTTATTGTGATTCTTCAAGAGGGATCCACATCATCTTTAGAATAACCCAAACTGTTGACAACCTTAAGAGTACAGATGCTTAGTCCTACTCCTCCATCTATTAAGACATGTCTGACTTTGGCATTATGGATGAAGACTTCGAGATAAAAGGGATCATTATGGTTAGGTTTGTCCTTAGGAATATCTCGGGGTGAAAAAGTGATATGTTGTGACGCAGATAGGTTCCCAACCATGGCTTGGAATTGGTCAACATCCATGTTATTTGAGACTATTGACTCTTTAAGGGCTTGCTCCAAGATCTTTTGGTGTTGGGGGGATGCACGTAGTAGGTCCAAAATGGATATTTTTGCAGGGGTTTTGCGAAGTTGTTCAAAAAGGCTATAATCAACTAAAGTAGGAGTAGTAGGTCTAGATGGGGGTACAAGTTTGGTAGAAGCAGTAGGTCTAGCTAGCGCTCCAAGTAGGGTGATCTTGCTATGACATGTAGTGATAGGACAACGAGGGTCTTCAGCCTTCAATTTGAATGTGGATATGCGAAAGTCAGACTCAATAAAGCAATTGATGGTGTAGTCATAGCTGGTGCGTATGTAATTCACATTACCTTGTGAGTTTGAGTTTGAACTTGAGGGTTTCTCTTTGTCATGATTACCCAAAGGATCTTTGAAAATAGTATGATCAGAGTTGGATGCTAAAAGTGATGGATCAACTGTGATTACACCATCATCAATAAGGTCTTGTATTGCATGTTTCAGTTGGAAGCATGATGAAGTTTTGTGTCCTTTGGTGCGATGGTAATCACAATACTTTTTGTCATCCCACCAATCAGCTTTAGTCAATGGTTCTTCTTTGATTGGGGGTAATTGTAGGAAGTTATTACTCAGTAACTGTTGCAATGTAGTCTCAAGAGGTATCCCCAATGGTGTGAATTTTCTATCCTTGGTTCTAGGATGTCTTTTTTCTTGTGTGGAAATCTTAGTTTTCTATTGTTGAGGTGTTGTTTGATTAGGAGGTTGTGAATTTGTGGGGTTTGCACCTTTCAATGTCAATTGAGGTTGTACTATGCTAATTGTGTGAGCATCCACAATGCCATCATTAGTCACATTCTTCTTTTTGGAGAAAATTTTTTCCTTGTCATTAGATGAGTTGGTGTTGGTGTTATCCTTATTTGTCTTGAGGATTCCCTTACGGATAAGAGCATCTTCAATACTAGCCCCTTTTTTCATCAGTTTAGAAATGGTGCTTGGGCTCTTGATTTTAAGTTCATACATTAAGTCGGGGACTCAGTTTTCAATGCACAAGTTTACTTGTTTTTCTTCAAGAATGTCTAGTGAGCATTGACTAACTAGGCTTCTCCAATGCAGTAAGAATGTGATGAATGATTCTCTGGTCTTTTGTTTAGTTGAGCACAAATTTGAAAGTGTCACCTCATTTGTAATGTTAAAGGTAAAGTGGGAAATAAACTTATCTGCTAGCTCTGACCAAGATTTGATATTACCAGGAAGTTTGGAGTACCATTCAACTGCAAGCCTACCTAGAGAACGAGGGAACAATCTCATAAGGTACGTGGGCTCATCACTGAGTTCAGTGCATGAAGCACAAAATTCACAGATGTGATTAATAGGGTTTCCTTTTCCTCGATATTTTTCAAACCTTGGAGCTTTAAAGTGTTTTGGGAATGGAGGCATATACAGATTTTTATCGAATGGATTAGGACGTAGGTCCCTTTCTGTATATAGAGTCTGTTTCTTTTGAACTCCCAATGCTTTGACTTGTTTGGAAATTTGTTTGAATTGTTGTAATAGTTCTTCATTGGGGTTTTGCATGATGGTCTTTCCTTCAAGTCTTTTGTGTCTTTGAGTAGACTATTTTCTGTGGCAAGAACTATGTCTACTTGATTCTGACATTTCTGTGTCTGATGAATTTGATGAAGTGTCACTAGGTGGTGGAGTTAAATTGGCACCTCGAAGATAGAAAGGTCCTTGTTGTTGGGGTACTTGTGGTATTTGATGTGGCACTTGTTGTGGGATTGATTGCGATTGTTGTACCATGTGTTGTTTTTGTCCCATGTGTTGTGGTGGTTGTTGGGATACCTCTGTTGGTTGTATGTGAGACCATGTGTGTGCTTGTTGTTCTAGAGGTATCTATTGAGGTTGTTGTGGCACATGTTGTTGTTGTAACAAATGTTGCTGGTATGCAATTTTTTGCTCAAGGCATTTTTGGTATTCCAACTATTGCTTGAGTTGCTCTTGTTGTTTAGCAAACATCATTTGTTGTTGTTGGAATTCCTGCTGAAATTTTTGTTGATAAATTGTGTGTAAGTCAAGTGGATCCATATGGGATTGCATGTTAGAAATGTTGGATGTTTGCCCCACTTGTGGTTTTTGTCATTGTGTTTGATGTTGTTTTTGATATGTGGGATGTGTGTCAAGTGGATGTAGACTTGGTTGTGCCTTTGAAGTGTTGAGTCCTTGTACCATTGTAGGTTTTTGTTGTCGTGGGGGTTGACTAAGTCCTTGAGAATTGAACGTCATGTTTGTATTATTGTTTTGGTACCTTTGTGTTTTAGATGTTCCTACTTGCGACATCATATTGACTTGACTATGAGATGTGTCCCTATTAGGAATGGGTGTAATGTCAATAAGAATTTTCCTTTGTGCATCTATAGGGATGGTTGCACTTGATGTTTTACATGTTGTATTTATGAGAGGCTCCATAGTGTTTGATGTCGTACCATGGGGTAAAGTTAGAAGCAAAGGTGTACTTTGTTGATTTTCCTCCAAAGAAGGTATGTCTGGCATCCCTAGAGCATGGGTCCCTTTAGGTGCATCTTGTTGTTGCATCATGTTATTAAAATCAAGTCGTAATGTCCTTTTGGGGTGTTTAGGGATTGGTGGTATTTCATCAAACAAGGGGTTGACATTGATGTGTTCAAATGTACTTTGGAGGATTTCAATTGTTGGTTCTTGATGGGATCTTATAGGTGCCATTATTGTGTTTGAAAACTCCAAAGGTTGTTTTCCCTTGTCTAAGTCCAAATTTATCATGGGTTGGATGTTTTCAATTGTTGTGTTGGTTTGATTTTTGGACTTAGGACTTTCCAAGTTTGGGTTAAATTTGACAATTTCTTGGGCTGCCAAACGTTTGAAGTTCTTGCGAAAACTTTTGTCTTGACATGCCCTAGCCATTTCTTCATTAGTGATGCCATAATCAGTGTCAGAGTCATCACTTAGGTGTACAATACCTTGTTGTATGTTTGATATGTTAGGTTGGCTGAATTCAAATGCATGTGATTGTTCATCTTCAGGTGAGGTTGGTACACTTCCTCCTCCTGGTGGCATTGGCACAAATATAGGTTCAAAGTCGAGACTCCATTGAACCATCCCATGTGTGGGGGAAGTTTTTGGAGGAAATCTCATGGTAGGTACATTGTTCAAGGTTTTTTGTGCCATAGCTTGATTATGAGGATCTTGCGGATACATATTCAAAGGGTCTTGATAGTAATGGTTGTGATGCCTTGATTTGGTCTTCATCAAAGGTTTGTTGGATTTTCTTGCTCTTTCTTTGTCTTGGATGAGGTTTTGGTTATGCTTGTGCCTCAGAAAATAAAGGTTGATAGAGTTCCTTTGGTCTCTGAGCTGCTTGTCTCCTAGTAAGTGTCGGCATGATACCTAAGAGTGCAAAGAGTGGTGGGTATGCAAGATATGATTGTTTTTGGGATTTCTAATTGTTTAAGAATGTTATGAAATGTGAGGAAATGCTAAATGAATTATGGTTTTGATGTGCAAAGTGAAAATGTCCTAGGGATATTATGCAAATGCAAAATGCAAGGTGATGTTTTGAAGTTTGACTAGAGGGGATGAAAATGACTCTAAGGTATGTAAAATGACAATTAGGGTTATGTTTTGGACTTGTTAAGGATGCTAAAGGTTATTGTATGCAAGGTATATCATGAAAAGGATGATGTTCTAGGGTTCGTAATGATGTTTGGGACATGCAAAATGAGATTAAATGCTCAAGAAGGCAAATTGGTTGATGGACAATTTGATAGGGTTTGGTAGTGAAAACGATGCTAAGGATTTTGATCAATGCAATATGAAGGGGATATACCACTAGGGTAAGTAAAAATGATGTTTGGCGATGCTAGGGATATGATTATGCTATAACAAGGGTATATGGAAAATTTTGAACTTAGGTAAAACCTTTTAGAAAGTATTTTGTCTAAGAGTTTATCCTTGTGATAAAGGACTTTGGATCTTGACCAAAAACTGATAAAAGATGAAAAGACCAAATTGATAAAAGATGAAAAGGTCAAATCTATCAAGCCATAGAAAGATTTTGACCCAACAAAATGATAAGAAAAGATAAAAAGACTAGTCAAGATCCATTATCTGTCAACACTAGGAGATACTCTAAGAATCATACTTTGTTCTAGATTTTTGACTAAATTCAAAGGTTTTGGGGGTTCAAAATGATGTTTAGAGGACTCAAAATGTTGATGATACTGATCAGATGTGTGATATGGACAATTCCTATGATGAAAAAGAGGATTTTGGGTGCAAGATTTGATTTTGGGTCAAGTGCAAAACGGGGAGGTGTAGAGGCTCCTAGATGCAGTTTTGGGGTCCTAAAGTGCAGTTCGGAGGCCCAAAATGGTCATGAAGGTACCAAAGTGTGCCCTAATAGTTAAAAGTGCACCCTAATAGTACCAACTACATCATTGACACACTTAGAGCTAGTTTGGGCACAGTTGGTAGTTTCTGGGCGTAGTTGGTAAACTGGGCTGAAACTAAGGCAATTTTGGAAGCTATGGTTTCAAGATTGATGTCACAAAGAGGTAAATGGTAGAGGACACTGTTAGGGCTAGTTTGGATGCTCAAAATGATGATTAGGACGCCTAGAATGATGGATAAAGTTGTCAAGATGATGAATAGGTATGCAAAGATGCAAGGTGATGAATGCAAAGTGCTAATTTTAAGATGGGAATGCAAAAAACTAAGGTAAGTAAAACTGAACCTAAATGGATGCAATATGAAAAGTAATAAATACTAAATGAGGACTAAAAGGTGTAATATGAAGTCTATTTGATGCAAGAATGAAGCCTGGACTAGGGTGAATGCAAGTGAAATCTATGCAGATATGAGATCTACATTTTTCTAAGCACATTTAAGAGCACAAGTCGCCATGTTTTCCAAGGTTCGAGTGTGTTGAATCAATGTTTTGAAAAGTTTGATAAGGTTGAAATTTTTTGGCAATGTGTGATGTTTTGACAAGTTCAAATGATATCCAAGGTGTAAATTTAAAAGTTTGGCTTTTATCTTGATTATGTTTTACACACACGCAAGACACATTAAGATAAGAATAGCTGTTGTAAAAGTTAACAAACACACCACAACCTAGGCTTTTAGGACTGTATCCACTAAATTGCTACTTGAACCAAAGTTCAACTGTGCTTATCTAGAGCAAACAACCTAGGATCTTGGCACCACAGGCTCCTCCTTACAGTGCACTCACTTTTCGGGGCTACCAAGATCCGCTTCCCAAGGGCCATGACTTCCCAAGGGACTGTTGCCTCTACTAAGGACCACGAGAATGTAGGATGTCTTCAAAGGCATGGGTGACCCCTTGAGCTAGTGGATAGAAAGGATTTTGGCCACTAAAACATGGTTTTTATTAAGGGCATTCCATTTGGCAAGTTAATGATAAACTTCTGCAGAAGGTTTCCCAACCTCGGGAACCGGGGTTTGACGCACCACAAGGGTACTGGAGGAGAGCTATCACGCAGAAATACTGCTGACACAACTTTCACTGTAATTGAGTTTTATATAGCGGTGGGAATGTTGACCTGGCTTTGGCCCGTTACCGCTCTGAGGTCATCCCCTGGCATACCCAATATCGAGTATCTTGGTCCAAGGTAGGCCTCCTATAGAAGTTACACAGATTACTCTTACACCCAAGATCCATGAATGGCGAGGGGAGAAGATACGTCCAATGCAATTCCTAGGGATCTAACACCATAGACATGCTAGACAAAAAAGAAAAAGGTTCTTTTTAAGCACCAAATGAAATGTTATCTAATCTAGGAAATCCACACACATAGTTTTGAAAGACACACAGAGCCTTCAACAACATCCTGCAAAGCACACATCAGTAGTTTTTTATGATCATATCTTCACCCAATGATTGCCACACATTGCAAATAGACCATTAGTAACACAAAATCACCTAATCTATGTCCTAGAGAATGATAGGAGCTTGAAATGCAGATTTTGATTGGTGCATGTGCTTACTATGAACCTAGGTGTGCTCCGACAGTGAAAATCTAGGTGTGAAAAGGAAGAGCAGATAGTCGTTATACCCTTCCAAGTGAGCTCCTTCCTTGCACCTACAAGCACAAAATAAGAAAACCCCAAGTTAGATATGCATGTTCACGTTGGGTTCACCAATTGTAGGACTAGAAAAATGGGTTAAAATGCATAACATACTATGAGCAAATCACAAACTCAATAATCATACGTTAGCACCCACTAGTCTACCATGAAAGCCAAACTAAACAAAAGAAAGAAAACATAATCAAAAACTCCCTTTTCCATTTGTAGCTCCCATGTCCTTTCTTCTCCAAATGATTGTAGCTCCAAAGTTGCCTATAGTGCACACAAACTTGAAGCAAAAGCCTATGATAGTGATAATGCCATGAGAATACTTGAAGTGTGATTTTATGTGAGAGAGATAATGCAAAATGCAAATTAGTAGAGACTCAAAAACTCAAAGATTTAAGGATTCAAGACTTAAGCATTCTAGCCCTAAGGACTCAAGGACCCAAAATAAGAGAAAGAGTGTCCATTTTATAATTTTCATGTAGGGTGAGAGCATTGGATTTGTCACCCACAAACATACGATGTGGCAAGAGATTCCTATGACGCATATGGTGAAATATGCCAAAAGTAGGATTCTATGACACATGAGAGTCAAATTTGGAAGAGAATCTATGACGTGTCATAAGATTCCTCAACCCACTTAAAGCCAAGAATCTATGACAAATAAGACAAATAAGGACATGTGTAAGAGGTAATAAAATTTAATTATGATGCATATGACAGAATATGCCAAAATTAAGATTCTATGACACACGAGAGTCAAATTTGGAAGAGAATCTATGATGCGTCATAAGATTCCTCAACCCACTTAAAGCCAAGAATCTATGACGAATAAGCCAAATAGGGACATGTGTAAGAGATAAGAATATTTGATTATGAAAAATCTTAGCCAAGTGTCAAAGCAGAATCCACGAGGTGTCATATCCAAGTGTCATGATGATAGAATATTTTATGAAATATTTGAATTAAAAATCCTCTTATTCCACAAAATAAGAATTAGTAGAAAATGGATTTAATGATGAAAAATGGAACTTAGGAAATTAAGAATTTCCATGGTTTGCAAATAATGAATCAATTAATTAATAAAATTAATTAATTGAGGATGATAATTGGGAAGAATAATTAGAAAGAATAGGATTTAAATTATGGGTTATTTAATCCTATAGAGAAAATTAGCAGATGATTGGCCAAATTGATTAAATGAATGCGACTGTATCCTTTGATGAAAACGTGACGATGATGGATACCAAATGAGATGATGGAAAGTAGATAATGTATATGAGCAATGTTAGTATGCTAATAGAAACCAAATTTAAATAAAGCTTCTACAAACTAAACAAAATTCATAAACTTCAAGATAGACTAAGATGAGATCTCAATTGAAAATATGAGCCATTAATGGGCTCTCTCAATGAGAAGCTCTCTTGTTGAGTGGCTTTATCTAAATGGATAGGATGTATGCTCAATATGCTTCCAAAGGCTTCAATGGATGATTGTGGATTTTTGGTGTGGATAGATGGCTTTAGTATGGTTTTGGCTCTCAAAATAGCATTATAACTTTACTTCATGGATTGTGTTATTTTGCAAAGGGGAAGGATCCAATTTATAGGCAAGAGGCTTGAGGGATTGAGGGCTAAGATGCAAGGATGGGAAAAAGCTCATGGAGGGCTTAGATTGCATGAGAGGAGAGCACATGGATTGTGCTTCCTTACAACCAATCAAGGAGTGACACATGTCACATGGTGAGAGGATGGAGGAAAGGGGAAGGATGAGTCAACAAAGGAGGCTCAAGGGATAAAATCTTCATAAAGACCCTCATAATGACTTGTAAGAGCAATAAAAGGGCTTGTAAGAGTCATTTATGACCTAGTGGACTTCATAAAGTTTTATGGTTGAGATATTTTGAGGGTGATGAGAGAAAATTCGACTTGGACTTGATTAGGAAGGTTTTAAGCTTGTTTAGGCTTGTGCAAATGATTAGAGGATGGATTAGGATGGTTTAGGATTAGCTTAGGGATAGGCAAGTGGATGGCATTTAATGAGGGTGGGTGAAGGAGGAGATATTTGTTAACTTTGGCTTGGGTTAGTAAGTCTTAACCCATGTTTAGGGAATGTGACAAGGTTAGGAAGGGATTAGGATTAGGTTTAAAGACATCTTCTAGAAGAGTCTAGACTTTGGATGAGGATAAAGACTTTCTAGAATAGTCTAGAATTTCCTAGGATGAGGATAAAGACTTTCTAGAAGAGTCTAGAACTTCTTAGGATGAGGATAAATTAGATTTTTAGGAAATAAATAAAGTTTTATTTATTTCAAGGGTTTGGGTTGAGGAGATATTTATTAAAACTTTTTTAATAAACATGAGGATTAATATTTAACTTTAATTAAATATTTTGAGTTGGGATTAGGGGTAGGAAATGATGGGATTAGCCTTCAATCAAAATTAAAGAAGGATTAGAAGATTTTGGAAGAGGTTATTGGTCATAAGGAAATTGGCCAACTTTTGGGAAAAAATAAATTTTTTATTTATTTTAGGATTTTTGGTCAATTTATTAATTAAATAATTAATAAATAAGAAAATAATGTTTAAATAAGATTTAAACATTTTTTGGAGGGATTCCTTAATTAAATATTTTTAATTAAGATAAAAGGATTTAATGGCATAAAAATTAATTAATTAATTAATTAATTAATAAATGATGATGTCATCAAAAAATTTTCAGAAAATAAAAATACTTTATTTTCTAAAGGATTTTTAGGTGTCTACAGATGAAAGCCATGGTCAAATTAATTGATAGATTGAAATTGATATTAACATGCCAAGGACACATGACATGAATAAATTGATATGTAACATTTAACCGACATTGTAAATGCTACAGGATTGAAATTGATTGATAAGGTTCGATCATAACATCATTGACAGACATTGTCAATATTATTAAAATGGTTGATGATGCCATGATCTGACATTGAAAGCCTCAACAATGTCAAAGATTGAATTACATGAATGATATTTTGACCTAGCACTGAGAGCCATGATAGTACTAAGGTTAGATTGATAGGATTAATAAGTTGATAGGTTTCCAAGGCACTGAAAGCCACAACAATACCTAGGATAAGATAAATGATGATTGGTTTGAGATGTTTGATATGTTTTGGTTTGATTAGGACTAATTTTGAGTGATTTCAAGTTGATTTAGGGTGATTCTGAGTTGATTTGATATGATTCCAAGTTGATTTGATATGATGTGAAAGGGGGTACAAATGACGAAATATGGTCAATCTAGCCAAAAGATCAAAGTTAGTAGAATGAGAAAATGGGACAAATTAGTATGAAGAAGTGATGAAGTCGTAGATGTGAACCATTTTTGAGTGTCTACAATAGGAAGAATAGAACTTTGACGCTATCTCAAGCTGATTATGTTGAGAAGGTGTTGCAACGTTTCTCTATGGAGAATGCTAAAGATGTCAGCACACCTTTACCTAGTCATTTGAAATTGACTAAGGAGATGTGTCTCAAGACATAGGGAGAGGAGGATAAGATGTCCAAGGTACCCTATGCTTCAGCTATAGGAAGTTTGATGTATGCTATGGTATGCACTAGGCTAGATATTGCACATGCAGTAGGAGTCGTTAGTAGGTATATGAGTCATCCAGGATTTGAGCATTGGAATGCTGTCAAGTGGATTCTTCGATATTTGAGAGGAAGATCCAATAAGTGTTTACACTTAGGGGGCTCTACTACTGATTTAAAGGGCTATGTTAACTCAGATTTGGTAGGGGATATTGATACCAGGCGGAGTACTACAGGTTATGTCTTTACTGTTGGTGGGGCAGTTGTGAGCTAGGTTTCTAGGTTACAAAATATTAATGCTCTATCCACTATAGAGGTAGAGTATGTTGCTACTACAGAGGCAGCCAAGGAGATGATATGGCTTCAGTTCTTCTTGGAAGAATTGGGACATCCTTAGAAGGATAATTATTTGTTCACCAATAGTCAGAGTGCTATTCATCTTGCAAAGAATTCAGCTCTGCATTCTAAGACCAAACACATATAGTTGTAGTACCATTTTATTCGGTCAGTTTTGGAGGATGGATAGTTAAAGCTGGAGAAGATACATACCAATGACAATCTAGTAGATATGTTGACAAAGGTTGTAACAAGGGCGAAGCTAAACTCCTCTTCAGCTTTGGTTGGTCTTTTAAACTGAACATGAATAAAAGAACAATAGAGTCCAGGGTGGTTTGATCCAGTGGGAGACCCATGTGGTAGTGGTATTGCTACAGGATAAGTCTCCAAGTGGGAGATTTTTGTTTAGTGTCGAGCCTAATCAGTCCCCAAGTGGGAGATTGTTAGATTGTGGTGACTGACCAGGAAAGTACTGTACATACTTCATAATTCAAAATTTTTTTTTTTAGTACTATTTGCCAATCATTTTGGTACTATTTTCCATTCGTAGACTCACCACTAAAGTTATGGCTAATTATGGCCGACATGTTATAACCCTAAAACAGTTTAATACTTGTATAAAAAGGTTTAGGGTTGGGTATTTTTCATTATGGTGTGATGTGAAATTGGTTCTTGCAGCGGTATTGAGCTGTAAGGGATTATGGATTGTAATCAGGTTGTAATCACTAGATTGTAATAAGATTGGATTTGCTATTTGGTGGACGTAGCCCAGAGATTGGGTGAACCACGTTAAATCTTGGTGCCTTGTGTTCATTTCTGTGTAATCTATTATTTTTTCTGTTATTGGTTATATATGTATGTAGTTTTCATTTTTGTCCGTGGTTTATCTTAACACTATCAAATGTTTAAGTTGCACATGATAATTGTACATGATCTACTTCTACATGATCTTGTAGGTCTTTAGACAAAGGGAAAATTCGCATGTCCAGTTTGTGGTCTGAAGATGAAATCTTGTCATTCGAGAACTTTAAGAAAGTAGGTGTTTGATGAGTTTAGACACTTTCTCCACAATAATCATAGGTATCAAATTGCTGAAAAACATCTTTTCAATGGGAAAGAAGAGACATCATCAAGGCCATGAAGAATGACACCTCATTTATGGAAGTTGGAATATGATCGACTAAATTATTGAGGTAATATCCAATTTTTTGTCCAAAGTTTAAAATTTGTATTTTGATATTGTCTTATAGTTACTAACATTGTAATTGATGCTTGTGAAGGTTTTCAAGGCATCAATGACCAACTTCCTA
Source organism: Cupressus sempervirens (assembly GCA_028749045.1). Lineage (NCBI taxonomy): Eukaryota > Viridiplantae > Streptophyta > Pinopsida > Cupressales > Cupressaceae > Cupressus > Cupressus sempervirens. Next base: position 1,046,882,715 of record CM053787.1, read on the forward strand.
GAGGAATGAAAAGTTATCCTACTCAATTTAGTAGGTTACTGTACTACAAGGATCTCTCAATTGCACATTTTTTTTATGCTATGCATATTGGAAAGAATGTAACAGAGACACTATGGAAAATGTTGGATGGAAGGCGTGATAGAGAACAAATTGCCAAAATCTATATTGACATTCATGTATCCAATCATGCACTAAAAGCTTTCATTGAATCAAACAGAAATGGAGACTGCATAAATACAAGTGCCCTTCCTTGGTTATTAATGGAGCAACAAAGTGATGCATTAAAAGAAGTCATAAAAAAAACAAAATTTCCAATAGGATTTGCTACAAATATAAGCACTCTTCTATCAAAGAAAGGTGATTTTGGGCTTGGGTTGAAAACACATGATTGGCATACCTTCGTCAAGGTAAGTCATGTTCTCTATTTACAATATATTTGTAAGATTGAATGTACTACCTATTGAATTATTTAATAATATATTGAAATGATCATTTTTAATGATTGCAGTTCGTCCTACCTCTATCCCTTCCATAGAAATTTGACAACAATATTAAACAAGTTATATATGATCTTGGAAAATACATGAGGTTGGAAGTGTTTTTTCTTAGATTTGTAGTTTTTTCTCTTAAATCTATTGTATAATTTTATTTGAAATATCATTTATGTGGTTTTGTGTATTGAATCTCTTTTAGGTGGTTATCATCTAAATAAATTGACAAAAAAGATATAAAATATTAGAAGAGAAAAATTCCACAACTTATGTGTGAAATGCAAAAGTGTTTACCTCCAACCTTTTTCAATGCTCAAGAACACTACCTCATACATCAAGTTGAGGAGATTGAATTGTGTGGATCTGTACAAGCTAGATCAATGTGGATGGTTGAGAGGCACTTGAAATTTATGAAGTTTGACAAAGAGCATGTCCTGAGGGTTCTATGATAGAGGGATATATGATATACCAAACCATGTTGTACATTACTGAATATCTTCCAAAAATTGCAGCAGATATCCATGTAGATTATATTTGGGATCCAAACTCTAATGAAAAATTCGAAGGGGAGTACCTGACGGGGAAAGGTAGATTGAGGAGGGTGAGAGGTAATTAGAATTTTTTTTTTTAATAGTTTAATAATAATTATTCATCATCAATATATATAAGTTGTTTCTAACTAGTGTAATTGTCTTCTTTATGGTTGGTCATGAGTGGGATGCACTACACTTGTATATTGCAAACAATCTTGATTGGATGATGGTATGGATTGAATAGTCTCAAGAAAATGGTCACTCATTAACATGGGATCATGTTTTATTATTGGTTAAAGAAGCTCATCATAGTGGAGATCGCAATGTTACACAAATGGTACTTGATCTAATATATGGCTTAAGAGATACAAAGGTACACATAAGATTACTAATCATTACACATAAGTTTAATATCAACTCATAGATTGATGCAAATAATCTTGACATGCTTGAATAATTGCAGGTCAAACACCACAAAGCTATGTACTACCATGGCTATAAATGCTGCACAAAAATGTTAGATGAAACAAAGAAAACATGATTCTAGGATAAGTGTTGTCTTCGCGGTCACCAATATTTCATCTAGAACTGACATACATCCTCAATGATCTAAAAATTGATACTATGGAATTTTGGATGATATACTTGAGTGTGACTTTAATTCATTCAAAATAGTTCTATTTGTTGTCAAATGGTTTAGGTTACGACTGAATAAAAATGATCCTGATAGGACTGTTATTGAACATGATAGTGGATCTACTATGATTGATACAAGTTCATTTGAGCTAGTTGAAGATGAGCCCTATGTTCTTCCAAGCCAGTGTGAGAAAGTGTTTTATTTTGGTGTTCCACAAAAACTAGGTTGGTCATTTATTGTTAGACATGACCCAAGAGGAAGGCCGATAAAGTGTAATGTGATCAAAGAAGAAGAAATTGAAGAAGCACAAGAGGAAGTAAATGATTATCAGGAACAACAGTTACCTAGTGATGAAGATGAAGAAGATGGTGATGATTTTGGTCATGTTGACGATAATGGTGATAATGATGATGATTTTGATGTTGATGACGATCATGATCATGGTGATGATGGTCATGATGATGATGGTGATGAAGATGATGATGATGGCGATGAAGATGGTGATGATGGTGAAGAAGATGGTGGTGGTGACGACAAACATCAAAGTGACAAGTGCGATGATGGTGATGATGATGATGATGATGATGATGATGATGATGATGATGATGATGATGATGATGATGACATAGATGAAGATCATGATGATCAATGAAATGTCTAGCTAGGATCAATGTCAACTATGATGGGTTCTTTTACAACCAAACTTTTCTTTCTAAACCATATGTGCACATATAAACATTAAGTAGAACATGTCAAATATATTTTTAGATATACACATTAGTTACACTAAATTTTTAACTTAAGAAAAATGATTTACATATATAATCTACTTTATTATTAATATTTTTTTTTGATAAGTCTATTACTTTAATTTCCCTACTAATTTTATTATGTTCTTTCCTTTATGGCTTTGGAGTTGTTTTGATGAAATTTTACTGATATTTAATGTCACAAATGATAGGAAAAAGCTAGAATGATCGCTGATCAAATGCAATTTGAAATATGGGCTTCATATCTACATAACATCACCCTTAGTACTGACCCTATGTTCATCACCTAGAAAATCAAGCAAAGATACACTGATGAACTTGTTAACATTATCATCGAGGGTGACAAAAGTGAGGAGAAAGAGGCATTGAAAATAGAATTGGGCCGTAGAATCCAATCTTTGTAGGTAAGAAGTAATTCAACTAAAGAAATAATAGAAGTTCAATAGATATGAATATTTTATACTATCTTATGCATATTGATCTCTAATTTTATGTGTACTTGTATAGACATTTGTGCCATTTGTGACATCACATGGTGAACATGGTGATGGTCGTTGCGCACAACCTTCGTGTAAGTAGCACTTTGTTTGTTTTCATCAACATTATAACACTTACTTTTTTTTTTTTTGTGGACATCTCTAGCTAGTATCCCATTTATCTTTACCCATTGCAAATGTCTTTGCCAACAATATTGTATTCTTCAGCTCACGATGAAGTACGGAATCCTCCTTTGGTTGTCGGTCCACTATTGCCTAGTGCATTGCTGGCAACAAAGGCCATGCAAACATCCTTATCTATGCCCACTAGAATTGGTAAAACGTTGTTTTGCTATATTTTGTAATGTATTTGTACAAGTTGATGAACAACAAAGTAGCATATCAGTGCTTAAACGATGTCTACAGAAGCCTGCATACACACAAACACATGCATACACACACCACACATACATACATACATACATTTATTGTACTAAAGAGGCTAGATTTTGTCACCAGATATTGTATACCCTGCTTAGATTAAATGATTGCTATATGTTTTGCTATATGTTCCATTCATGAGAGATGAATTCTTGTGAACTAACTACTCATAAAATCCTTATAAACTATTGCAAAATTTGATTGTTAAAAATATCTCATTTGATCACTATTTGAGAAATTTCTAATCTATTTAAATATTTATTAAAAGATTAAATAAAAATCATTTTGCATATATTTCTACTCAACCTACTATTTAAGACTTTTTTATATATGCATTTATGAAAATAAAATTGTGCTACTTTTTGAATTAATGTTTCAGATTCACATGGAAAAAACATTCTAACTTTTGAATCCAAAAGTAAACCGAAACATCATTTAAAAAATATATTTTAATTTTGTCTTTTATGTTTCTCTATGATGTATGTGCATAGATATTTTTATATTCTTGAACTCTCGCTGTGATAACAGACCATGGACCATTGAAAGCTATCCTAAACATAGATGATTAAAAATCACACATTATCTTATCATAAACATAAACAACAATATATCATGAATTCTAAAAATATGGTATCTTTAATATACTATATGTGTATTTAGTTTTTTGAAAAATTCATGTATTGTTGGTTGTATGTGGGCATTTTATAAATCATTTTTTGAAAATGTACTTATAACTTCATGGATTCTTTGAGACATTTTCTCTTTTTCTCTAGTAGAACTTCCCAGAATGTTAGTTCTATGGTCACTAGGTCTTGGTCATCCCAATACTGTTGTTCTTTGCCTTACCAGGGATAGGCTTTTAGGTTCTTAGTTTCTATTTATAGTTGTTTGATAAGTTTCATGGTTATTTGATCCACAAATTACGTTGTCACATGTTTTCAAGTTTTTCATTATGAATCCTATTATGCATGCATGTAACAGCCTAGAAGATGGAAGATAGGTTGTTGGAAAGGATTATCATGTTTTGGATCACAGAAATGAGCATGCCAGATTGTGCTAGCATCACGTACTCTAGAAGGAAATACATCAGCTAATCGAGGAAATGGATCTCAACTAGATGGTGTTGCTAATCAACCCACAGGTTTAAATCCATCATTACTGGCACCTCCCTCTTCCTTGGCTTCATTTACAAATTCAGGCAATCCTTCTACTGTTCAGTCACCAAACGTTTTCTTGTCTCTGTCTGCCAATGTTTGTTCACCTAGTGGACCAACATCAACCATGTTTTCTACAGGACCATATGCACATGAGACTCAATTGGTATCACTTCCTATTTTCTCAACATTTACTACTGAACCTTCAATTGCTCCATTAACTCCCTGACCTGAATTAGCTCATCTCACAACTCCATCATCCCCAAATGTGCCTTTTTCTCTGTTACTTACATCTTTATTAGATGTAAAAAGTGTCAATAAGGAGAATGGTGTGACTTTCTCATGCTCTCCTTATACAATATCAGGTTATGTTCCTACAAGTGATCTTCAAGCTACATACCAACTATATCCAGGGAGTCTTGCTAGTCAACTAGTATCACCAAAGCCAGGAGTTTTTGGTTTTGGTTCACCATTTCCTGAGCTTGAGTGTGCTGAACATTGGAATGCATCCCTGGCTGGTCAAGACACCTTATACAAGTATGAACCATCCAAGTTTTACCATGACATACCCTCGCTTATAACTTTTTCACTAGACTTCTAATGCACCTAAAGATTAAAACTCATTGACCCATGTTTCATGAGTAGTGATTAGAATAGTACTTGTTCATAAAAATCATAAGAAGCATAACCAGTTCTCACATTAGTTGAGGAAACAATCTTATGGACCAAACAAATCACATTTTGATCCTAGCATAGAACAGGGTCAGATATATTATATGCAGAGACTACAAGCATATATATGAGCATTTGTGCAATGACCTAATGAATATATGATCTATAGATGCTAGTCATAGTCTTGTAAGAAGCATTGAGTTGCATTGTTAAATTTTCATTTCAATCAACACATGAAAACTTAAATTTGTAGTGTTGAATCATACAATGGAATAATTGCCAATCAGTCTTCCCCTTCGAATGCACAAAAAATTCAAATCTTGAAATATTTCAACTATTAAAACTTAATTGGAACAAAAAGAAATATCTATGCTAGCTGCTATAAATAGAATGGCCAGAGTGCAAAAAAGATAATTTGCCATAAAACTTGTAGTTTTTATAATGAAGAATATTCATATTGCAATTAGTTGGGCTTGCCTTTAACATCCCAAGTCCAACATCTAGAAAATATTGTAATAAAAAGCATGCTATCAGATACATTCTTTCCACTGCAGTGGTTCTTGTAAGAAAGGGGTATAACAAGTTTAAGTGACAAATAACAATAGTGCCCAACCATTTTCTGAAAGAAAATCAGTGTGAAAACCAAATTTATAGAATATTCTTGAATTCTAGATGAATCTACTTGTTCACTCAAGGATTTGATTGCTTCTTTTGCAGCTTTGCATTTACAAGATTTTGCCACAACAAAAGATAGGGCTTCTTGTTCCTTCTTTGCATGCTAATTTTTAAGATCTTGAAGTTGCATGGCTTTACTAGGCACTGATAATGAAATGAGACTAGTGCTCTAGGCCCCATACTGAATTACAAAGTGTTATGGAACAGAGTTACATTTTTATATAATGAAAATGTTATTGAATAATTGAAGTACCTTCCTTTGCAACTTGAGGACTTCTTCACTCAAGACTTGATTTTTCTTCTTAAGGTTTTCAACCAAACCTCTGTTAGAAGAAAGGGCTCCCATTTTTGGAGTTGGTGTAGTTGGTGTTGCAGAACAAGGTGTTGGACTAGATCTCCTTGAGAGTGGTGATATTGATTGTAAGATTTTTGTTCACTATGGAATTTAAATAGCTACTTTTGTTAGTGTTTCTTGTGAATCAAGTAAGTTTGAGATAGTAATATCCTTCAGCTATAGCAAAGGAGGTACTTGGGATGAAGATTCCAACTCTATACCACACTTGTCACCTTGGGTCTTTACTTCCAGAGTTGTAGATTGTGTCTTTGAACCTTTTATTTTTTATTTTTTGGTCTATCTCATATATCATTCAAATGCGTAGGAAGCATGTTTTGGTTGTTATTATAAGATACCATTGCCAATTCTGATGCTTTTTCAATTTGGCAAAACAAGAATCACATAAACAGTGTGGTTTATTTGGATTTAGTGCTAGTGCAGCCTTCATGATCTTTCTAGAACTACATGAATGGTAGTGAAGTAAACCATAATTATAGCATTGGTCACTAGATACTAAAGCTATAATTTCCACTAGAATTCTATCATTAAGTTTATCGTAGTGCCTATGTGACAATCTATTTACATACATGAATACTTCAAGAATTAGAAGTAGATCTTTTAAACTTTATGTTGATTATAGAAAACTCATCCCATATATATATATATCTAAGAAAAATAACTATGCATCTTTATTTTCTATAATTACTATAATTCACAAGACTTTTCAACAATTCCTCTTATACTTCAAACATTTTCCTCAATTTACAACAATGAATATTGTTTAAATGGTTATAATCTCATTATAACAGTGTGTCTAATATTAACAATTATCTTGATATTATGGTGATTTACACATATTCTACTCATTTTTACCTTGTTACAAAATTTCTTGAGTAGCTTCAAAATGTATTATCTCTATTTCTCAAAACCCTACTATATTCTTGAATAAGAATAATGAAGCTATGAGTTACTTACATTATGATATTAAATGTGTTTATAAGAAATGATATTATTTTGTTGATAACCAAAATTCATCTCTACATTTAGATGAACCAATTGTTCGTAAAAATATCCACTCTATTGAATGTTCAAGATTTTCCATTCCATGATAGTGATAAGGTGCTAGATTGTGTTCTGAAGTTGGTCTCTGACCAAAAAAACTCTATTCGCATGGAACCTTTCTTTCTATATTTTTGGGTCTTTAAAGGGATATTGAATGTTCAAGATTTTCCATCCCAAGATACTAATAAGGTGTTGAATTTAATTCCTAAGTTTCTCTCTAACTAGAAAATCTCTAAGCTGATAGAACCTTTCTCTCTAGATGAAATTATAAAAATAAAATTTTCTCTAGTGGTTGACAAGGATCTGAGCCCAGATGGTTTCAACCCCCATTTGTTTCTTAAATTTTGGGTTCTCATGGGCATATATATTTGGAGGGTGGTAGAGGAGTCAAGAATCTATAGCTACATATTGAAATATTTCAACACTACATTTATTAAACTTATTCCAAAGTGTCATCAACCATCCACCTTTAGAGATTTCAAACTAATCTCATTGTGCAATACAATATACTAGATCTTCACCGAGGCAATTGCCTCTATACTAGCCAAGGTTATTTCATCTATTATTTCAAATCAATAAGGAGGTTTTGTGGCCCATGAAGTTCTACAATCTATCAAGTTTGAAGTTAGCCCATCTATGATCCTAAAATTGGATAATTTGAAAGCATACAAAAGGGTTAATTGGAATTTTCTTAGATATGTAATGGTAAGAATTGGGTTTACTAGAAATGGACAAAGTGGGTTATGTCTTGTATCTCAAGAGCCAAAATTTTGGTTAAACTAAATGTAAATCCATGTAGATTCTTCTCCCTATCTCACAGGGTGGGAGAAGGTGGCTTGTTGTCCTTGTCCTTGTTTATTATCTTAGTTGAAGGGTTGAGCATATTGATTCTACATAAGCACCAACAAGTACCTTAGGAAGGTATTAGTATCCATAATTAGTTGTCAGTGAGCCATAATATTTTTGTGGATGATGCCTTGCTAGTTGGTAAAAGGTCCCTTAAGTAGGCCAAATGCATTAGAGAGACCTTAAAGGAATACTACGAGGTTTCAAGGAAAAAAAATAATCTGGATAAATAATATTTTCTTCTTCAATATAGGGAAATTTATGAGGGTGAAAATCTAAAGGACTCTTGGTTTTGTGGTAACTGAAACTCCTAGAAAATATTTGGAAATCCCTTTCTTCCAAGTGGTAAGAAAGTCATCTCATTGGGAAAATATCATACAATTAGTCAAGGATAGAATTGGAGGATGGAAAGCTAGATGGTTGTTCATTGCTAGTAGTATTTTGTTGCTAAAATCAGTCCTTACTACAATTCCAAACTATGTCATGTCAATGATTTCAAAACCAAAAGGTGTCCTTGAATCTTAAAAAAAATCTTGGAAATTTTATTCGGAATGGTAATATGGCATTGGTCACTAGTCAATAGTGCTTCCCAATATGATTGTCACCATTCTACTTGCAAAAACTAGTCAAGCACATGGTCTTGCTTGACCTAGGGCCAGATAGGAAAAATACTTGCCCTTCTCAGCATACCTCCAACACTTGGAATCATGTTCATATGTCCCTTAACTTTCATATCCCTTAGTTTCAGAGGTTGCCACTAGTGGATTTGCAAGTTAGGGCTGCATATGTACAAGGCCGTAGAAAATAGGGTTGTTCAGACCCCTTGTTACTAAAATGCTGATAACTTGCAAACCCCAACTCCAATTTATGTCAAATCAAAGCCAAAAAACTTATGAACACAACCTTGCAACTAATCCACACACTTAGCAATCATAATAGTACCATACAAAACCATACAACCCACTGTAACAACAAAATTGCTAGTAAATTAGAGGTTTTTTATTCATTTTCTCCAAGCATCGACTACAACCTGATCTCCCTCACCTTCTGAGATCACACATGATATATAGAGAGGCCTATAGGACCATTGGAACAACCAAGTAGCCATTCCCCTACTTAAAACAAACAATAACAACTTTTAAACAATACTGAGCAACATTTTTAAAAGTTGTCAGCAACTTTTATATGCAACTTTTTGCATTTTTGCAAATCTGACTACTTAATGAACTCAACAAGTTCAAAAACCTTAAAATTGGCCTATATTAACTCAAACACCCTATTCTAAGGCCTCTTGGTCCCATTGAGCCACTTCATTTATAAACACACCAAAGTGCTAATGGACCTTACATACATGAGCCTTTATTACAAAACATGGACCACCTAGTAAAGTATGGACCAAACCTTTATTCCAACACCTTAACTAATTGAATTCTCCCTTTCATGGAGTGGCAAGGTGTCCTACATCATAGGTACTTGTTCTCTTGCCTCATAGATACATGTTCCCTTGCCTCATTGGTTAGGTGTCCTGCACCACAACCGCTTCATGGAAACAAATCCCACACTATCTAGTCCAATATCAAACATCATGTCTAGAATGAATGATTTTCCAAAAGTGTGATCTTATTAATAAGATAAATGGAAAGAAAATCCTGAATTAAATCCTTAATGGAATGTGAGGAAAAAAAAATTTTTCTAGTCAATTTCTTCAATTTGATTATATCCATAAGTATGCTTTAATTCAATTGGTGTATGCTTTAATTGTCACAATGTTTCAGTTGATAGACCAGCAAAGAGCAGTATTGCTGAAGTTGATCCATTTCCTGGAGTAATTCATGTGATTAGTACTGGTTCATATGAAGGGACATTATTGCTGAATAAGAAAACTATGTTTCCGTTAAAAGAACGAAAGCTTCCAGGTGCTTTAAAATTGTTTTTATTTAAAGTGTAAATTTAATTTATTTTTATATTACTCATTTTGGACTGATAAATCCTTTATGTTTTTGTAGGTAATAATGTTTTCTTTTAACATCTTTTTCATATGACATTGAGACTATTCAGACCCACCATACGTAAAAGGTACGTAGTTTCATATCATTGCTACATAACTTTTTCTTTTCTTCCATTTACTGTAATATATTAAAGCTATTGATCTAACAATCTATTTGTTTTTAAAAAGGTGGAATTTACAAATCGTAGAATTAAAAAATAGCTCATTGCATCTTTTTACGAGAAATTTGGAAAAGACATGTTTGACAATGGCCTACTTCTCAAAAGAGTAGCAAAGCATATAAAGACTGTGAGGGATCAATATAGAAGGGCTCTTAAGGATAACCCAAAGTATGACCATCTAGCTATGATTCCACCAATGGAGTGGAATGAAATAGTAGAAGATGTAAAGGAGAAAAGGCTATGTGAAGATAGAGATAATGAAGCAGCACAGGGCAAAAAGAGGTATGTCATGATAGTATTAAGTAAATTGTAATCATGCACTAATTATTCATATTTGTAAATATATAATCTAAGATGTTTGAAATTGTTCATAGATTGCAGGACACATCTGTAGCTACAAAAGCGAGACTAGAAAAATTTGGCCAACACAAACTTGGCTCTGGTGGCTATATGAATCTCTAGTCTCGAGTTGTAAGTAGGAGCAATGATATGAAATAAATTTTTTTAATATAATGTTCCAAAAAAATTTGTTTAGTGAAACCATACATACAAAATTGATGATATTAAGCAAAAAATGTAGGCCACAGAATTCAATGTGGAGGTCACAGATGAATATATAAAACTTACCTTGAAGGAAGGCTATAAAGTTGTAGCTGCACGCCTTGTGGAGAATCTGTAAGCCTTGCCCAAGAATTTAGTTCACCAAATGATATCTCATATGTAAATTGGTTAGATGAAAAGTAAATGAAATTGAATAGTTGATCCTTTTCTTTTTTGGTATTAGTTTTGAATGTAAATTGACTACATAACAATGTGCATAACATTTTATTATAGCCTTCATATCCTACCACAGAACCTACTCGTGACGAAGGCCATAATGTGCATTATTGTGGTGGAGGTATTAATTTTCTATTGGAAATTAATTATGCAATCAGAAATATGAAATGTTCTCCTTCCATTTATTGTCCAAGCATGGTCTTATCCAAACATATATTCTATGCTCATTGTGTAGATCTTTTAGAAAATGTATTGTTTAAAGACTACAACCTCTTCAAAATTTTCTCCAAATGAGGGTTCCATGCTAATAAAAATATAATAAAAGACCACTTACTAGCATCCTCAAGAATATGCATCTCAAATGACATGAGAGACTTGACTTCCCAGTCTTTAAGATGTGTGTATCTTTATACTTTATAGTCTTTGAGAGTCTTTGTGAATATACACCATCTAAGTTCAAATATTGGTCATAGTTGAAAGAGGATAACAGACTGTAATCACTATGAAGCAAATGGTAACAAAAATATAACATGATTTTAGGAAAACTGTTATCTCTCCTTACTATCTACTATTTTTCTGATTTGGGTTAAGTAAACTATTTGTATTTCTTGTATTATGTATTTAGGGTATTCTTGAGCAATGACAACCAGGTTTATAGACTAGCAAGGCAATTTATTATATAATTTGGAACATTCACATAGTTTTGTTCTTATTTCTCTAACATCACTACTTTAAAGATTATCTCTGGTTGCTGAAACATATTCATTATTTTAAAATAGGGATCTTTAAGCTTTTGATCAGTAGTTGATTATGATTTCCAACTCTGTACTTTGATAAATCATTTGTTCTAACAAATCTCATAGAGTAAATATTGTGATATTTCTATCATGATTTAATTGTGTAGTATTTGAGTCAAGTTTATTGACTCATATTTCATGTGCGGTGCTCAAAATGAATCCATCTCTCATGATAATATTTTTTTGAATATTTCAGAGCATGTTGAACATCATGTTGAAGGAGAGGAACATGTTCCAAGTGTTCAAAATTTTGATGTGGTGGCAGATCAAAATGTTAATGTACACGATGTGGCATTTTCAAGTAAGAAAAATGCATATTATGTTGTACTAGTACTTAATTATAGACTGGTAACAGTTGAAAAAAGAAAAAGAGTATGCCAATTTATCCCATTCACTTGTTCTTGCAATAGAGCCCCCTTTAATGTAGCAGCCTCCTGCTCCTCCAAAGAGAAGGATCCATCATAATTTGACATTACACATGCCAGAAGAGGAGGAGAATGATGCAAATATGGATGCTCCTATGAGTTCTTTTCTTAAGAGAGCTCATAAAAACAAAAAGAAGAAATGATGTTTTAAAAATCTTCTTTGATAAATGTTGTTGGATAATGAAAGAACTTTTTTTAAAGTAATTATGTATGAATGATGCGTATTAATATTGATTTTTATCTTATGTTAATGAATATTGTTATGTCTTAATGAAGTCTCAATTAGTATTGTGTATTAATGAATTTTATATCATATTAATGAATGTTATGTGATTGTATTGATTGAATGTTATAGTTCATAAATGGATGAATGAATCAATGAAGTATGTAATTAGATGATAATGGTTACTTTAGATTGATGTTGGGGGAGGGGGGTGAGGCTAGATGAGCTTCCACCTTCATGTGGTTGGCCTTGTTAAGTAGAGAATATTATAATATTCTTGAAACCAAGTGAAGCTCAAACTAACATAAAATGGACACTTCTCATGTGGTAGGTCTAAAATGATCCACGACTACTGCTGCCCATAACATGAATTTGTGAGATACATTCTGATATCACCAATTTCAACACTCTATTCGAAGCATAGGAGTGGCCTATAGTCTTAGCATGAATTTTGAGTAATGACTCAATCTAGATTGCCTCAGAAGTGGCTGGAAGAAGCCTGCACGAGTCTGAGACTATGAACTCTCCTCGCCTTGGCCAAGAAGAACTTGCCAACTCTCTACTATTATGGAAAACTACTGAGTGGTGTGGCTGGTATGCAACCAACCAATAAGTTCACAATTAAAGGAATGAGCCTTCCTTCACCAAGGATTGCCAAGCAATGATCTCAAGTATACCAATTTGATCAATGCTCCAATCCTTATTGAGAATCTTGTCCCAATCAATCTCTAGATGAAACAAGGACACAAAGTGACTAGTCAAATGGTGAATAACACCTAAACATCTAAAAATTTCATCCTTATTTCTTCCAAGGTCACTCCAGTGAATCCCAACCAGTTCCATTACTTCTTGTTGAGAAATCCCAACATTGACACCCAATCGAGATTGATCCCCAAGACCAATGCATCACATGAAGAAACTACATTCCCAAGAGCCATAACAAGTGCAATGCACTCTTAGTCTATGATTCAAAGGTGGTGTGTGGTATCCATATTCTTCATATGAGATAGAAAATCCATTCATTTAGCAACAGCTCTTTACACCAATGTCCCCTCAAGGACTTACCTTCCAGGCTACCCCAAGTGCACTTAGAGTTTCCCAAACACCATAACTTCTTCCATGGCTTCAACCTTCATTCTTCCTTTGTGAATCATCTCCTCATGGCCTTTCCACCATGTTCCATCCATCCATTCATTTTGGACAACTAATCTCTTACCCAACATTCATATCTAGCCTTAAAGCTAGTAGCCCTCACCAATCACTAATTTGGATTTCTCTCCAATAGTTCCCAAACAACTAGGGAAACTAAAAACTAATTAAGATACCCTTTTGGGATCTATACATCCTCCCTAAGTTTCAATATAAACTCTTTTGGACCATACCCAAGATCCGATACCCCTAGCCTATCCACACTAGGCCTAATTCTCCAATTTTACACAGCAACCCACAACTCCACTCAACCCTAGGATTCCAAAGGGTGAAACAATCCTTCTAGGGGTTGAGAAAATATAGATTTTCAATATTTTAAGGTTCTACCCTTTACACAACACATTTACCACCAAACCCTTGGCTTTGGGGTCACTAATCTAGGGCCTATTCAACAGGACCTCTAACCATATCACTGGAACAAAATAATTGCATAAACACTTCATAACTGATCCCCCTATACGCATTTGATCACCAAACATCTTCAATCCAAAAGTAAATAACTTTTAATATGACTAGTGTCTATCCAGGGCCTGTTCTCAGTCAGCAACCAACTATCATTGTAGTTCTTCAAGAGTATTCCTTCAATTGGAATTGCATTAGTTGCAATGGCTGAAGAACTAGGACTTGAAATGGCCATTCATTCTTTGGAGCATCTCCTATAGTATGGAGAGTAGAATATTAGAAGAGCAGTCCCATTGGCTCTAGGCCTATTGTCAATATCAAATCCAAAAGTAATGTTCATTGTTTTGTCCTTCCGTTTGCTTAAATACTCAATTCTTGGCCCCTTAATTTGCTTGATTATTTATGTGATAGAAGTTTATTGCTGAAATATAACATGTAAACATCTATATTAGGTCAATGTGATGGATACTTTGAGTAGGCTTAGTCATGATACTGATTCAAAAGTTTCTATGGTGAGTGGTATTCGTTATAATATTTCTTTGTAATCTTTCCAATTTCCACCAGATAGGTTTTTCTTATGAATTTTCTTAAAATTTGACAATCTAAATAACAATGTGTATTTATAGGCTACAAGACTGGCTCTAGGATTAATTGGTGCTAGAACAAATAATGATCAATGAGCTAGCATGCTACGAAATCTATCAAGCTATTATTACAAAGATCCCAGCCTTCTATTTTGTGTATGCTATATTGCCAATTATTAATGTTGATGCTGCAATTTTATTTTTTAAGTTTAACAATGTCTAACAAATATTAATTTAGGAAAATCTGACATAAATAGATATATTGTAGGTCCGCATTGCTCAAGGTTTGGTTCATTTAGGAAAAGGGTTGTTAACACTAAGTCCATATCATTCAGATCGCTTTTTGTTGTCATAGTAAGTACCTACATATTGCATTCCTAAAGCAAGATTTTAAAATTGCAAACTTCTAAACACATCTGCTTGTATTCAATTTGATTCACTCTTTGCACTTGTTTTATATTGATTTGGATATGTTGGGACTTTAGCAGCTTGTTATCTATATAATTGGCCTACTAGGTTCTTTGCACTCTTTTTCTATTTATTTGTTTCGTGTCTTGCTAATCTAAAACCTAAATTGTTTTGCAACTTTGCAATAGCTGGTATTATAACTTTGTTTCATGCGTGTTTGGACATGAAGTTAATTATCTTGGGAAAATATCATTATGTTCTTTATTTCCTTGTATTGGCCATGCAGGTTTGTATCATGTATTGGATGCATGTATCATGTATTGGATGCATGTTTTTTATAATTTTAACTTGACATATAAACAAATTCTTAAAATAGAACTGTCTTATATTTGCATTGACACAATATTGGCAATGAGATCATTAATTAACCTGCATTGATTAATGTATGAAATTCTCTAAGTTAGATGAAGTTTTTGCAATGAAATCATAAGCATATTGGCTATATTCTTTACACCAGTGCTAAAGTGTTGTGGTTTGTGTGATAAGACCTAGTGAAATCCATGAATACCATTAACAATAATAGCTGGCTTGCATTCTCCCTCTCACCCCATTTAGGGGGTAGGGATCCTCTTTCAAGTATAACTCATCATAGCTATGGACAAGGTGGAGGGGGGCCATTCTATACTACTATGCCCTTGAGGTCTGATGGTTCTCTCTCTATCATGGAGGTTCTTAGCAGGTCCCAAACTGAAGGTAAAGAAATGGTAGCCAACAAGTCCATAACCAAAACCTATGGATTATCTTCATGAATATCTAAGGCTCTTGAAAAAGCTAGTAGGAATGAATAGTTCTTTTAAACATGAACTTGGATTAGTTTTAGGTTATAGAGTGATGATTTGGAGTTGGTTTTGTAAATATTATGTATTGCCAAAACCATTTTTTTTCCTTTCTTTTGGTTTTGTAGATTGGAATGATTTGAAGCCCCCTAGACTGCAACCAACAAGCCTCCAGTTGACAAACATGGTGGACGAGAGGCTTTCAAGAGTACAGGCTACACAATATGATGTAGAGGCAGTGCTTTGGAAGCACCAAACAAGTCTAAGAACCTTGGAGGCATCAAGCAAAATCAAGTTGCTACTCCAAATTTCCTTAACACCATAGGGTTATTCAGTGTTTGGCTCACATCAAAAGGGACTATATTGCTATTTACCACTGTCCAACAAGTTTCACAACCCAATACTCCACATTAGGCTGAACCCCAAGTTCTTCTCCCTTGCACCAAGCAAGACTCCCTCCACACTCAACTTAAAACAAAGTGTTTTCAACCCCCTCAAACCTTCTAACAATAGTAGGGGCCTAGAAAAAATCTATACCAAACAATGATCAAATTTATGAGCATCTTGACTGTTGTCAGTACCCAAATAAGAATGCAGCATTAGGCTTGTTTCACAAAGTAGAAAAAGTGGGATTTTTAGACTTCACAACTTCCAAACACCAAAGATGGTTTAAGACACATTGATAATGATCCAAACAAGGAATACCACTGATTAGAATCTTTGCAGCTAGCAAATAATGAACATTGATACCACAGACCTAGTAGGCAATTAGGTCTCTCAACACTATTTTTCACCAACCACTTAATTTTTTTACAAAGGACTTGGCAATCTAAGACTAGTTTCAAATACCTTTTTTACAAAGGACTTGGCAATCTAAGACTAGTTTCAAATACCCTTTTCAAAGTGCTAAAAGACTCCAAAGTTTTGAACCCTAACTCCACTCGAACATACATTAACCCAACCATGCACTCAGGCCTAATTAGCAAGTTTAGGCTTGGTCTACAAGGAAAGTGGCCATGATATAGGTTCATGGATAAAACTCCCAACTTTAGAGTGTGCTTCTAGTCCAAATAAAGGTTCTTTGTCTTCACACCAAGTCCCAACTTCCCTCTTTCACACTGATTCATCAAATTGCATCAAATAAGGTCTAATACATGGGCATATTAGACCTAGGGCTTGCTCCCATAAATCCTTGCTGCAACCTCCTACCTCCAAACCTTCAAAATATGGAAGTTCATTGCCCTAACTTGCCCCATACAAATTTGGAAGGATTTCCAATAGTGGGAGTTCAAACTAGGGCCATTTCTTTGGCCAAACCCTTGTTTTGAGGGTTTCACAGGTAGCGAGGAAGAAAAATGTGTAACTTTCAAATGGAGATTGATCTTCCATCCAAACCAATGCCAAAATTCTCTAAAATACAACCTCCAACTGAACAATGCAAAACAATAACCTTACAACCATTAAAAATCCATACAGTATGGAAAAAGAGTGAAAATGATGTAACAACAGGTTCTCTATTAGATTTTGGAAGCAAAATACATTTGAAAACTTCTCTTGCCCTCTCATTCAGGTGTACAGGGCCTATAAAGGAATTTTCCAATAGTTTTAACCAACCAATGATAGTTTTAAGGTTATTTGCAAAAATTGCTAATGCAATTTTGTAATTTTTATGCATTTTTGGAATTCCAACTAACCTCCAACCTAAATGGGTTCTAACCATTCCGAGTGATCATTCTAAGACTCAAAACTACTAAACCAACCTAGAAAAAAAAAATCTAAATCAAATTTCACCTTTGGACCAATCGATGCCCAGGTTCATATTGTCACCTTGGACTATTTTTGGTATTTCCTTTTACAAGATAGATTTCTTACATGCAAAATTAGATAAAGGAGAATAAGTATTATTCTAAGATTTCTTAGAGATTAAAATGATGGTTTGTATGCATACACTTTTATAATTGATAGAAAACACCACTTAGAAGTTAGCAACAGTCCTGTATGTGATTAATGTCTAAGAATGCTCTATAGACTACAGAGAAGGCGAGGCTGGTAGACCTGGAGCTCAACTCCAAGTTTACTGGTCGGGGCAATGCCCTTGCATGCTTATGGTATTAGCTATTTCCTTTTATAGGTGGTAGAAGATTACTATATTTCTATTAACACATGTGCGACCTTACCTTGAACTACCCCCACATCCCTCTTAGATTGGACACATCCGCAAAGGATATATGATTGTGATAGTTAGGGGCAACTGGCACCACATAGCAATATTTATTAAGCGCCTATAAAACTTCATGTACCCACTTGGAGCAGCTACCTTATATCCTCAGATGAGCCTACCAAGTCACCTTAATCATTCATGTGTGTTTCCTTTAATTTCTAAATAGTATTCATGTAGAGTGAGTGGTTTATGGCTTTTGCTCCTCCAAGTTTTGGTAACAAATGTGTTTTTGGTGTAGGCATACTTTTGGGCCATTTTCAGGAGATAGCAAGGGATAGCTATCATAAGATAGGGAAAATATGAAGACAGCATTGGTGCAGTGGGAGACAACATGTGTGAGTAATCCATAAAGTAGTATTAATCAAATGTTTTAATTGATTGTAGGTCAAGATGCCAAAGGACTCCATTATATTGATTGTATTTCAAGAAAAATACCAACATTCAAAGATGCCAAAGAAAATGTTGAAGCTTCCTTGGACTTTTTTGTTGTCTAGAAAAAGATATCAGTGATCTCAGAGGTGTCTAGTGCCTTTTCTTAATGCCCACTTATAGGTAGGTAGTTATTTGTTATCTCTGCACACTAAAAGTTGTTTGAGATTTCAATGAGAGTTTCTCTATGGGGAATGTGGCCTGATTCAAGCTTGTACTTTCAAAAGAACTTCCAATATTTTATGGGTCACATTCTCAGACTAGGCTTCATTCCCATTACACTTCACTCTTATTTCTACAAATGTGTGTTTTGACTACAATAGAAACGAAGAATTTTAGCTTCTATCAGGTTATTGATAGTCTATAGAATAATAAATCTTGAAATCCTAATTTTTTAATGACTGTTTGGAAACTTTGATGATGTATTCATATATTTGTAAGAAACATATATTTTATTAGAGAGATGAAGAGATTTCTACAATCTATAATATTAAATATATAATATTTTTGTATACAATTGCTTAGCGTTTATTTACTTTCTACTATAATGAATCATGAAATGTAATCTAAATAATGTTAGAAAGTTGATTCATATTTTTATTGTTGATCTTGATTTATCACTTGATATTGATATTGGGAATTTAACTAAGCCCATCTTCTATAGTCAAACATTGTTGCAATATGGCAATATGTACCTAATGAAAAAAAAGCCATGCCTATATTTTATCTCAGAGACATCTAACAAGTGCTATTTGTGAACCCTATGAATGAGATATTTCTTCTCTACTTTAAATGGCAGTATGATTTACACACTAATTTATTTTTAGGACTATGTGTAAGTGTCTGTTTGGTATCTAATGGTATTTTGAAAAATGTATTTCCTTGAGCTTATTGTCTACTTTACAGAGACTGAAATGATTTAATACTATATAAATTATTTTCATATCTGATGGTATTTTTCTTGACCTTATGTTATGCACAAAGTTGTTTTTATACAAGTTTGTTTTATCATACAACTGTTTAATAAATGATTGTATTTACATTTTATTACAATTTCTTTGTTTAAAAGCATGTTTATTTTGGGGGGCACATTAATTTTTAAAATATTTTCTTGATAGTTGTTCTGATATGGAATTGGAAGAGATCTTGATATACAGACCTACCATACCATGAATTCCAAACCTGACCTGAGTTCAATTTGAGTAAAATATGTAAGTCCAATTTTTGTTTATTTAGTTTTGTACCTAATTCAATCTGAACACTATTTTTAATTATTTAATTTGGTTTCTTTAATATCTTTTCCCAAATGCCTATATTGTGAGCACCTAGTGTATTCAATCTCCTATTCGCATAGTTGTCTGCTTAGATTATATAGCTTAACAAATAATAACTTAAGTATTCAAGAATTCATGCATTCATCTGCTACTATTCAATGTTTGTGTGCTTTAGGAACAAGAATTTGGATTGGATACGCTGATGGGAGGGTGCATGTCATGGAACAAGGAGCTTCTTGGTCAGGGTCTTGCATTGAATGATGAATTGGATCATGTGCTAGGGAAACATGACTCCATTACTACAGGGTCTCTTGTTACATGAGAAAGAACATCAACTCATGCGGCTCCTCTTGTTAGTATCAATTCATGAAGCTTTTTAGATGTTTGATTTGTGTTGTGGAAATCAAGTAGATTAGAAGCTAATGCATTTCAGTTTGGATCTATCAAGCTGAATGGTCGAAAGCAAAACCTCTCCTTTGGAACTATTATATGATTTAATGAAAGAAGTTTTTTTTGGGTGAATTGTTGATGTTTGATGTTATATTCTTACATGGGTGTTTTTTTCCTCTCCTCTTTTTTCTTGTAGGCATATTTAACTCAAGAGGATACTCTAATTGGGACCTTGACGGTGAGAGAAAGCATAGCGTACTCTGGTCATGTAAGGCTCCTTGATAAAATGCCCTGGTCAAAGAAATCAATATTAGTAGAGTCTACACTTGTGGAAATGGGTCTTTAGGAATGTGCCAACACTCCCATAGGAATTTGACATCTGAGGGGAATCAGTGGTGGAGAAAAGAGAAGAGTGAGAATTGCCTTAGAAATTCTAATGAGGCCAAGGTTGTTGTTTTTGGATAAACCAACAACAGGCTTAGACAGGTATGAATCTTTCTAAATTGGTGCCAGATACTTAATCCATCTTCAAGGTTTTTGTTTGTTAGAAGTTTTGTGGATGTTCCTCAGATGATACCATTGGTTCAAATTCATCTAACAAGGAACCTTTCAACCCAACAACAGTTGGTTGAATTGGTTATATTGTGAAGTCTTATATATGTAAGAGGCAGCCGCTATTATAGATATATAAGAGGGAGTCAGGTGTACTTGGAGAGAATGTTTCGAGACTTGTTCGTGTAAGAAAGTAATAATAATTTATACTGTAGTCATCTTGAATTTTATCTTTCCATTGAAGCTTTTAGTCCAAGGAAAAACTAACAGCATATAACAACTAGATGCTTAATTGAGAGTATACAATTTAAGCAAAAAAATTTCAGATTTTGTTCAACAGTTACACACTTTTTCTGGCTGGATAAACCTTAGATGTGAGGATGAAGATGGTCATGTTTGGTCTTGCAAGCTGTAATGGACTATTCCTAAGGTTTTCCAAGCTCCTAAATAGCTATGTTTTAGTGATTTTTCATTCTCAGCACCTGAATCTACTTTGAAAATCTTGGGTGCAGCCTTCATTAAGGTGGATTCTGACCACTAAATGCTATTCACAAGTGTTTAGTCCTGCATATGATCAACACCAACATGATGGGGACACACCACCCAAGTAAAGAATGGACACAACAGGAAAGGGAAATTTTTTTAACTTTGTAAATAAGCTAATACATCCAGTACAGAGAAAATGGACTTCAAAACATGCCCTATGGGCTTACAATAGCATAAATTTGGAGATAATTTCTCCTTTCAGTACCTTCTCTCAAACTCCACTTCAAACTTCCTTTTACAATGCCAGAAATGTCGTTAAATAGACCTCGGAGGGTTAAGGACTAGGAATACATTCTAGAAAGTGCTAGTAGGCATCCACCAACCAAGTAGAAGGCTCCAGAAGCCGCGTTAGAAGTTGGTGTAAATCTAGAAGAATCCAAAAATGGTAACCGAACTTTCGAGAGGCATAACTTTTGAACCGTAGCTCTGATTGATGAACCGTTTACATATCCAAAAAGCTCTCAAAGCACTCTACAGGCCTATGGACTAGTTTTTCTCATCCCCCATTTTTTGGCCCTTTTTGAGGTCATTTAATGCCCCTAACCTGACTTTGAAGCATTCTTAGGAGGTCTCTAAAAACTAAAAAACTGCAATAACTTTCAAACTATGGGGCCTTTTGACTTGATTCTTTTTCTGGAATGCTCTAAATTACAATTACATTCATCTGGCCAATTTACACCTCCTAGTTCACCAAAATGATGGCTCAATTACATACTCCTAATTTTTTGACATTTACATGTATCCCAAGGTGTTCAAATACTCTATCCTAGAACACAAATAGTGGAACTGTGAGAGTTGGAACCTTTATTTGACCCAAATGGGTATCCAGAAATGAAAACACATGAAATAGAAACTAAGTCTAAGTAAATTTTTTTGGTTGACACAGGATTGCCCTTATACCTTTGGATGCTCCTGCATCAGACACCTAGGGTAGATTGAAAAGTGACCCTATCACTTTATGAATGGTAGAGGAAATCTCAAATGGGAAACCTCAGCTGCTGAAATCCAAGTTGAGTCTTCTATCGGCTGTCCTTTCCACTTGACCAAATACTCTTCATACTACCTATTTATGGTACTCCTACCCAAATGATGATCCAAAATGTCTTCTATCTCCTACTTTTTAGAAGCAAGAATTGGACATGGCTCTAACATCGGTTCCTTATCTACACCATCATCATGATACTTATTAAGTCTGCAATGTTGAAAATAGGAGAAATGTGAATACCATCTAGCAACTTCACCTCATATGCATTTCCTGAGTCATGTTTCTTCAGAATTTTGCAGGGGCCAAACTTTTTCATTTTTAGCTTGCTGTAAGTGTCGGCTGGAAATCTTTCTTTTCGTAGGTGTACCATGACTAGATCCCCTGCTTGAAATTCCTTATGTATTCTCCTTTGATCAGCCCTAGCTTTATACTCTTGATTCATCTTGGTAATGTGTTCTTGAACCTCCTCATGTAGATGCTTGATATGTTCAGCAAGTTCTTCAGCTTCAGCACTTGTCCTCTCCCCTTGCTCTATCTTCCTCAATTCTGGCGCAGTCCTTGGGCTACTTCCATATACAATTTGGAATGGTGATTTACTAGTACTCCTATTTACAGAGTTATTGTAAGAAAACTCAGCTTATGGTAGAACGAAATCCCACCCCTTGGGCTTATCCCCAACTAAACATCTCAGCAAATTGCCCAGACTTCTGTTTACCACTTCTGTTTGGCCGTTAGTCTGCGGGTGATGCGTGGAACTGAATTTCAAGTCTGTTCTCAACTTTTTCCACAATTTCCTCTAGAAATACCCCACAAATTTAGTGTCTCTGTCAGAAACTATACTCCTTGGAAGACCATGTAGTCTTACCACCTCTCTGAAAAACAAGTCTGCAATATGGACAACATCATGAGTTTTGTGGCATGGAATGAAATGTTCCATTTTGGAGAACCTATCAACTACCACAAATACTGAGTCATTACCCCTTTGTGTCCTTGGCAATCCAAGAACAAAATCCATACTTATGTCCTCCCATGGCTTTGATGGAATAGGCAATGGCTGATATAGTCCAGTATTGTGACTAAATCCCTTGGCAACTTGATAAACCTGGCAACTCTGTACAAACTTCTTCACATCCTGTGAAATCTGAGGCCAAAAATAATGTTCTCTAAGAATGGAAATGGTCTTATCTTGACCAAAATGTCCTACCATCCCTCCACTATGTTTCTCCTTAATCAGATTTTCCCTCATGGAACTCCTTGGAATGCATAATTGACTACCCTTGAATAACATACCATCTTGAATCAAATAGTCTAACCACTTAGTTCTGTCTACAGCAACAGGCTCTTTACAAGATTTCCACGCTTCAGCAAAATCAAGATCATTAGGGTACAGATTCTTGAGTTCATCAAACCTGACTACTTCAACCTGCATTACTATTAGCAACAATTGTCTCCTACTTAGTGCATCTGCAACCCTGTTAGATTTTCCACTTCTATGCTTCAACACATATGTATAGCTCTGCAAGAACTCTACCCACTTCATATGCCTCTGATTCAATTTACCTTGACCTAAACTATTGCATAGAACTCTTGATCATAAACAGAATACTTCTTCTTTGCATTATTCAATTTTTCACTAAAATATGCAATAGGCTTACCTTCTTGGCTCAATATAGCCCCAATAGCACTACCACTAGCATCACAATCCACGTGGAACACCTTTCTAAAATTTGGAAGTGCCAACACAGGCTATTCTGTCACCTTCTTCTTCAGTAATTCAAAACTTCTCGCAGCTGTCGCAGTCCATTTGAACTCTTTTCTATCCCCTCTTATTGTGTCAGTTAGGGGTGCACATATATCATTGAAATTCTTTATGAACTTCCTGTAAAAACTAACCAAACCATGAAATGATCTTACCTCAGTAGCAGTCCTTGGAGTAGGCCATTCCAAGATGGCTTTTACCTTCTCTGGATCCATTTTGAGACCTTCAGGTGATATAGCAAACCTCAAATAGACTAACTCTCTTTTTGCAAAGATACACTTCTTCAAATTAATTAATAGTTTCTCTTCCCTTAACCTTTCAAGGACACTACGAATATGCAATAAATTTTCTTCCAAAGTCTTGCTAAAAATTAAAATATCATCCAAATAGACAATAACAAATTTTCCCAAGAACTTCTTAAGTACCTCATTCATAAGCCACATGAAAGTGCTTGGGGTGTTCGTCAATCCAAAGGGCATGACTAACCACTCATAAAGACCCTCCTTGGTCTTGAAGGCTATTTTCCACTCATCTCCTTCTGGTATCAATATCTGATGATAGCCACTCTTTAGATCTATTTTTGTGAAGTACTGAGCTCCACTCAAGCAGTCCATAAGATCATCCATTCTTGGGAAAGGAAACTGACATTTGATGGTTATTCTATTTATAGCTCGAGAGTCTGTACACATTCTCCACTCTCCATCATTCTTTGGTGCCAATACTATAGGTACTGCACATGGACTTAGGCTCTCCCGAATCAAGCCCTTCCTCAATAGCTCCTTAACCTATCTATTTAGCTCCTTAGTTTCAGTAGGAGTCATCCTGTGAGCAGCCTTATTAGGCAAACTAGCTCCTGGGATTAAATCTATCTGATGACTAATTTGCCTTACAAGTGGCAATCCTTCTGGAACATTATCAGAGATGATATCTCCAAACTCACCTAGTAAATCTAAAACTTCAAGTGGTATTTCACTACTACCTTCTTTATCTTTTCTAGGAATCAAAGCATAGCACATACGTTGATGTTTCATTCCATCTAAAAACTTTCTTCCATCAACAAGAAAAATCCTAGCACTGCTACATACCTTTTCGCCTTCCTTTTTCATGGGCTTCAGTTTGTGGTGAACTCCATCCTTTGTTAGAGAGTATGTGTTTGCATGTTCATCATGTACTGCATGTCTATCAAACTACCATGGTCTACCCAAAAATAGATGGCAAACATCCATTGGAATAACATCATAGATAACTTCATCATGGTAACTCCCAATTTTGAATTTCACTAAACATTGTTCACTTACCAGGACCTTATGATCATCTTTCACCTAAGAAATTTTATAGGGCTAGGGATGTTTCTCCCTCTTGAGCTTCAGCTTAGAGACCATCTCCTCTAATTCCAAGTTATCAGTGCTACCGCCATCAATGAACACATCACAACATTTTTCCTCACATTTGCACTTGATACAGAATAAACTCCTCCTTTGTCCTAGTTCAATCTCACCACTTAGTATGACCCTTTCATTTACTAAAGTCTCTCCTCTTTCTACATCTTCTAAATGTCATGATTGTGCATCCTCATCCACATGAGCAACCCTAGCTTGACCCTCAGCTCTCCTATCTGCCCTTCCTTTTTGTTTAGGGCATTCAAACGCATGATGACCTTCTTCATTGCAATGGAAATAGGTACCATTGAAGCCTCCTCTTCATTGTCTACATCTTCTACCTCTTCCTCTTTGATTTCCAAAGTCTTGATCACGGGAGTGGTTGAAACCCTCATTCCTCTGGTTCTTGCTAGTACCCACATCTTCATATTTCATTTGGAATTCATTGCAGCCTCTGGATGACCTACCACTACCCCTTCCTCCTTGACCACACCCTCTTTGTCTCCCTTCAAACCTCTTATTTAGCTTCTCTTCAACTCGTAGGGAAAACTGGTATGCCTCTTCAATGCTGGTCATTCTTACCAGACTTAATTCCTCCTTGATGCTAGGTCGTAACCCACTGATATAATGAGTAACCTTCTCCTTATTTTCTTCTACATGCCCTGATCTAATCAAGAGTCAGTAAAACTCCTCTATATATTCTTGGACTAATCTTCCTACTTGCTTTAGCCCATGCATCTTCTTAAACAAATTAAGCTCGTAGTCTACAGGAATGAATTGCTTCTTCAATTTGTCCACCATGCGATCCCACCTTGTGGTCTTCTCCTTTCCTCTTCTGTTTCTTTCCAATTGGACCTCTTGTGACCAGATTTTGGCATGGCCTTTCAGTTTGACCTTTGCAAACTTAACCCTATCTGGGTCCCTAATATCTTCATACTCAAAGTATTCTTCCAGTTCATTGATCCAATCGATCAACTCATCTGGTTTCAAATTTCCTGAAAATACACCCACGTCAATTTTAGGTCTTTTCCCAAACTTAGTAATGGCCCTAAAAAGCCTTTCCTCTACCTAATTCAGATTTTCCCTATCAAATTCCCCTTCTGGTCTAATTTCTTCTTCTTCATTGTCATCCTCACAATCGTCACCTGTGGCAACATTTTTTCCTCTATGGAGCTCCTCCTGCAATGCTTGTACCTGCCTTTGGAGGGCTTTAACCTCCTTAGGATTAACAGCTTCAGCCCTTCCACCACACTCTCTTCATGGAGGCATCTTCTTAACTCAAATCCACAACCACACAATTCTGGTGCAAACTGCCTTATAGTCGGCACTCTGTCTACACACTCAGGAAAACCAACTCTGATACCACTTGATGGGGACACACCACCCAAGCACAGAACAGACACAACAGGAAAGGGAAATTTTATTACCTTTGTAAATAAGCTAATACATCTAGTACAGAGAAAATAGACTTCAAAACATGCCCTATGGGCTTACAATAGCATAAATCTAGAGATAATTTCTCCTTTCAGTACCTCCTCTGAAACACCACTCAGAACTACCTTTTACAATGGCAGAAATGTCCTTAAATAGACCCCAGAGGCTTAAGGACTAGGAATACATTCTAGAAAGTGCTAGTAGGCATCCACCAACCAAGTAGAAGGCTCCAGAAGTTGCGTTAGAAGTTGGTGCAAATTTAGAAGAATCCAAAAATGGTAACCAAACTTTCGGGAGGCATAACTTTTGAGCCGTAGCTCCGATTGACAAACCATTTACATTTATGAAAAGCTCTTGAAGCACTCTATAGCCCTATGGACCAGTTTCACTCATCCCCCATTTTTTGGCCTTTTTTGAGGTCATTTAATGCCCCTAACCTGACTTTGAAGCATTCTTAGGAGGTCTCCAAATATTGAAAAACTGTAATAACTTTCAAACCGTGGGGCCTTTTGACCTAATTCTTTTTCTGGAATGCTCTAAATTAAAATTACATTCATCTAGCCAATTTACACCTCCTAGTTCACCAAAATTTTTGCTCAATTACATACTCCTATTTTTTCAGCATTTACATGTATCCTAAGGTGTTCAAATACTCTATCCTAGAACACTGATAGTGGAACTATGAGAGTTGGAACCTTTATTTGACCCAAATGGGTATCCAAAAATGAAAACACATGAAATAGAAACTAAGTCTAAGTAAATTTTTTTTGGGTGACACATGATTGCCCTTATACCTCTGGATGCTCCTGCATCACAACAACATATGATAAAGGTGATGCTTTTAATATAGATGATATAGTAATCAAAGGTGATTGAATCGTAGTTAACTTGTGTTTAAAAAATTGGCAATATTCAAATTGGAAAATCATGAGCATCATGGAGGAACATTACGTTTAGGCATCTTGTTAAACAGTTCACATGACTTATCTATGCTTCCATTTTGAAAGCATGTCTCCCAAAAAAAATGCTACTACTTCATCTACACTATCTAAAAAAATCCGTTATGCTTTGATGGATGCTTATAGCTTATCCTAAAGCTCTCATTCAACAATTATGAGATGATCAATCAAGAGGAAACAGTTGAGAGCTTAAACTGACACAATTTTTAGAAGATCATATGAAATAAAATGGGCATGCGAGTAGAAAGAAACTAGAAAGACATTGTGTACAGATGAAGGCATGAAATGGATGGTTTTCAAGCACTCAGGACAAAGACTCAGCATTTAGTACATATCATTCAAGATCAAATGGGTGTGTGGGATTATACGCATAGTAAATAATAAAGGAGGAAATTGAACCCTCCCTGATGCTTGCACTTGTTGAGGTCCACTTCAGTAATGGCCCTTCCTATGAAATTGTTGTCTAAAAATTTTCTAATGAGATAATGTGTTATGAGCTCTTCATCTATGGGATGGAACGTGAATCTAGGAGGTAGTTGTGCATTACCCATATCATGACTATATATAACTAAAGTTAAAAGCCTCTATTATTGAATTCCTTTCCCTATCACCCATATTCATTTCCTTTGCTATTCATGCTTCACATGGGAGTCTTTTTATATGATGATTTATTGTCAATCATGTCCATTCGCTACGAAACAATTCTTATTCTACAAATTCGAGATGCTGGAACTTTTGTGGATGTGTAGGCCATTGGAACATACTATAGGGAGGATGACGAACTTAATCTCAACTGTCAGACTCAGGCAAGTAATACAAATTGTAGAATCTTAACATATGGTTGTTCAAATTTTGTATCTCCTAAATGATTTCCTTTTAGCGTATAACTTGTTGTGAATAGTTGCGAAGTTTGGTTATTGTATCGGGCATATTAATGAAGAAGCATATTAGTTACTATTGGTGATTACGATAGTTTGATTAGTTATTGTCGATATTTTTTAGGCATTCTATAAAACAATTCACATGCCTTCTATATGATATGACATTTTGCATGCATCCTCCACTCTCTCATCTGGCTGATGATGGATTATGGAGAGTTATCTAAAATGATGATGCTAAAAAACACACAATCAAATCCAAAATGAACTTGCATTACAAATGGATTGTGGAAATCTGATATTGTTGATTTTGCATGCATGTCTACCAAGACAATCACAACTTCTTGTGATTGTCCTAGTAGACATGCATGCAAAATCAACAATATCAGATTTCCACAATCCATTTGTAATGCAAGTTCATTTTGGATTTGATTGTGTATTTTTTAGCATCATTATTTCAGATCACTCTCCGTAATCCATCATCAATCAGATGAGAGACTGCAGAATGCATGCAAAATGTCATATCATATGCAAAGCATGTGAACTATTTTATAGAATGCCTGAAAAAAAATGTACACCTAGGCGTTGGTAGAAATTTCTACCTTCATTGGTCAAAATTTTTGACCTTCATTGTTCGAAAGTTCTACATTTTTAGGTCAACATTTCCTACCTTCAATGGTCAAACTTTTCGACCATCATTGGTTGAAATTTATACCTTTCTTGGTCAACATTTTCTACCTTCATTGGTCAAAATTTTTGACATTCATTGGTCAAAATTTCTACCTTTCTTGGTCAACATTTCCTACCTTCATTGGTCAAACTTTTCGACCTTTATTAGTCAAAATTTCAACCTTTATTGGTCAAAATTTCAACCAATTCTTGGCAAAACTTGCACTATGGATATTGAAGTTTTCTGACCAAAGTATTGGTCAAAATTTTGACCAACTAGAAGGTTGGTCGAACTTTCGACTAGAAAAATTATGACCAATGAGTTGGTTGAAGTTGGTCAAAGTTTGGTCGAAAAGTGGGTCAAAATTTTGATCAATAATGGTCGAAAAATGGCCTCAGATGTAGTAGTGGCTTGTCCTATTCTCAAGTGAGATTGACAAAAAAATCATCTAAAGATGGCATAGTGAATTTAGTACCAAGTGTAGCCTTAGTAGTATAGAAGGTAGAGAGAAACATAAAAGATTCTGAACTGAGCTTAGAGAGAATATTAAGAATCAATTGGTCATCTTATTTTTCAATTCCAAATTTTTTAACTACAACCTTAGTGACTTCAATTTAGTGTAGAAATCCTGGATTGTGTTGAAATTGCCTGGACTTAAACTAATTAGTTCATTTTCCAACATATGACCCCTCATTGAATCTTGTGTGCCAAATAGTGTTTCTAACTTTAACCATATTTCATTTGGTGTATTCAAAGATTCAATGTGAAATAGAAAATCAAGAGAAATAGACAAACACAATGTTCCATATGCCTCATCACATTTGTTAAACCACTTAGGCTTATCTTCATCTTTATTAGGTTCAATTTCAAGTCTCATAGTTATCCTATTTAATCCAACTTTCCTTAAGTGAATTGTCATGTGTGATTTCCACTCAAAGTAATTGTATGGAGTTAGGATGGGCATATTTGTTTGATCCATAATGAAGAAATGCCAAAAAAAACAGAGAACCCAACCACAACAATGCCCCCCCTTTTTACTCAATTAAAGAACCCCCCCCCCCCATGCAAAAAAAAAAAGAAATATGATTTGTCACTTTATTTTAGTGCATTTGAAACTACCACTAGAAAGAATTACTTAGTGGTCTTGATTTCAATGCATTACAGACCCTCATGAAGAGCATATGCTAAAAGTGAAACTTGGGCACAATAATCAAGGAAAAAAATAGCACCACTACAATCTTCTCAAAAAATCATGCACTTTCAAAAAAAGAATTGCCTCAATATGAGGTCGTATGAGAAAGTTACGATCCTCCAAAGTTTCCAAAATGAGGACTATGTACAGTCATGAATAAGAATCTGCAATTTCTAAAAAAATTATGCATGAAAATCAAAAAACAACTCCACTAGTGGATAGAGTGCAAAATAATAGCCAAGGTCATACCAAGAATTGTCAAAATCAAAGTTTGTATGATCAAGAATGAGGCATTTGAAAATTGTGTTCAAATCTATGACTACCATTGGAGAGGGGTACTACTATAACTTTTTGTGCTTGATTATGAAAAATATATAGCTTGCATGGAAAAGCTAAAATATAACTAGATAGTTTTTTGGCACTACAAATAAAACCTAAAAAAACAATTTCTTCCTGATGTATAGAAGATGTAGCTATAGTGTAAATTAGATGCCTTTAACAATAAAAAAATGATTGCAAAAACCAATAAATGACCCCAGTAACCAAAAGATGATATGCAAATGTTGAATCAGCTTCCTAATTCTATCAATGACATGCTAGAACCTACAATACTGATTGAGAATTTCAAATATGCATGTTGGTTGTCAGATTTGTGTTAGAAATGATTTTAGAATAACTGAAAGGGGTGGGGGGGGGGGGGGGGGGGGGGAGGTGGGGGTGGGGGTGAATCAATTATTCAAGGTCCAAATTTCTAATTAAATATTTTTTCATCAAATAAAGTGAGCCTATTAAATTGTTCACTCATCCAAGCTTAAACTTTTCTACTTAGTAAGTTACTGTAAATCAATATGCAAGCATAACACATGAAAGATCAACACATAATATAGTGATTTATGTGGAAATCCAATTTAGAAAAAACCACTAGTAATATGCTACTCAATTCTCACTCTTCTAAAGTGATGCCCTATGAAAGGCCTACCCTATTAAAGACTACAACACACTATTAAATGTGACCTGGTTAAAGGATTTAACCACCTTGTTAGAAGTGGGCCTGTTTAGAGGATGTTAGAACATTCACTTGGAATGCAACCCTATTAAAATATTTACAAATAGCTATTAAACCAACCTAAGTCCATAGGATTTTACCCTATCTTGCAAAATTGTTAGAGAGTAACAACAATGGCTTTTGATCTGATACAACTCACAACTTATCTTGCAAATTTTAGATCTCAATTCAGCTCTTCACAATTTGCCTGGCTTTCAGTCTCTGCAACTTTGATAGCTTGACCTTCTTTCAAGCTTTGTCTCCTTGAGTCTCCATACTCGATATACTAGTGCAATCTCCTATTTGACCACTTATCAAAGTAGAGTCTCTGTGCTCTATTCTTCCTTCTCTTCTTGATGTCTTCTCCTTGACACCTTTCAACCACTTTGCAATTTTGGCACACCAGCAACTCTAGCTTCTTGGCCTATGACTCCTTAAATAGAAGTCTAGAATTTATTTTCCCACTCAATTATTTCCTCCTTTAATCTTAGTTTGAATGAATTAGGTAAGATTCATTGAATCAAATCCATATCTTGTCCCTTCTAAAAACATCTTGAAGAATCCTCTTGAATTCATTCAAAAATAGTTTACATAAAATTCTACGCCACCAACTCATCATCCTTATCCTCCATCTTGTCCAAAAAAGTCAAGGTAACAAATTTGTTAGCTCAAATTTGGTGAATCTTTTATTTTTCCAATAATGCAATAGCTCAGCACTATTGAAATTCTGGTGCTTGACACATACTATGTTACTCGGCATCAACTACATTTTATTGATGCTCGGCACCTACTGTGGATTCACTAGACATCCACTAAGTTTTTATAATGCTTGGTACCTGCTACTTTTCTTGGCACCTGAACATGCTCAGCTCCTTTTGTATCACTTGACACATACTAGATTTTTCATTTGCTTAGCACTAATTGAAAATCTACTTGGCTTGAACTAGCCTACTCGGCACTCACTAATGAACTTAGTGGAGCTTTGTAGATAGCCTTGTTGCAACTTATTTTTCTAGTGATTCTAAGTGTGGCCAACCTCTATATCTTCAAGTATATTGTCAATACATCATTTTACCATTGTCTTGATCCTTGCACTTCATTACAAAACCATAACTCAACCTTTCCCTTAGATGCTTTTGTTACATCTTGTTGATTAAATCCTCTTCATCAATCAACTAAGTAATAGTACTTGGATCTTATAAGCAATTATCATTCCAAAAAATAGTAGGTTTGACATCAATGAAAAAACAATGATTGAAAACATTCTTTAACAATAATCTCCCTCTTTGCAATCAATCTTCTTCATTCTTCAATAATGATCTTTTTTATTATATTTCTAGCAATCTCCCTCTTTGGCATTGATGGAAAACCAAATTGATCAACCTTGTTATCAAAATGCTAGTTAGGTTAAAATAGTAAATCAAATGCCAAAAATAAAAATGCGTTACCATTAGTTTGACAACTCCCTCTCTAATCTATTATCCTAATTTCTTTGCTTGTACTTCTCCCTCTTAGCTATTTTATCTTGTTTCTTTCCTTTCTACTATATCTAAACATCCATTTTCTCCCTCTTTATTGTGGCTTATCATTGTTCACTTTGATCTCTTACTGCTCCTAACTCCCTCTTACATTATTTCTCCCTCTCCATAAATTGATCATGTTATGTTATTCTAGTATCAACTTCTTCTCCCTATGTCCATTTGATCCTATAGATTTGATTAGTTTCTTGCTATTTCTCCCTCTATCTAGTTGAATGTTGTTGATCAAATATTGTTGATTATTTTCTTGCTACTTCTCCCTCTTTGACAACAATTCCAAATACTTATTTTTTCAACATCTTAACATGCAAGTGTAGCATTTGTAGGTATTCCAATTTCTCTTTCTGTCACCTTGCTTGTGACTGATTTGGACCTTCAGCACTTTGATTACTTCAGGCATGATCCTAAAGTAAACATCCTTTACATCAATTTGTAATATGTCAATAATCAACTCATTTGATGCAAGGATGTCTTGATGTATCTCAAGTAGCCTTGGCTAGGGGTATCACCCCCAACTTACCTCTAAGATACTCAAAAGCATCTTTAGGTAGTGCTCTTTTAAAGATGTTTGCAATCTATTCCTGTGAACTAACATATTCCATCCTTACTTGCTTGTATTCCACTAATTCTCTTACATAATTATACTTCATTGCAATATGCTTTATTTTGGCATGCATTAAAAGATTCTTTGATATGTTGATGGCACTTGTGTTATCACAATAGAGTATCACAAGTTTAGTTACCTCTTCCTTCATGCCTTGCAATAGATGCTTAATCCATACAATATTATTGTAGTTGATAGTAGTTGCAACATATTCAACTTCTACTATGGACTATGAGGTACAACTTTTCCTTTTTCTGGTCCAAGTAATCAATCTTTTACCTAAGAAAAGTGCTCTTCCACTGGTGCTTTTTCTATCATCAATATTACCTCCCCAATCTGAATCAGTGTAGAATTTCAACTCAAAATTTTTATTCCTCTTGTAGTATAAACTAAAGTCATTAGTTCCCTTAAGGTACCTATGTATTCTCTTTACTACCATCAGATGATTTTCTCTTGGATTAACATAAAATCTTTCCACTATTCCAATAGCTTATGCAATGTCTGGTCTACTATGTACAACATACTACAACTTTCTAATCATTGATCTATACATTGTCTAATTTACTTGAACTGAGTCATCATTCTTGGATAACTTATGTCCTATTACCATTGGTATAGTGATTAGTTTTGAATCTTCTAATCCAAATGTCTTGAGCATCTCCTTGATATATTTTGATTCAGTCACAAATATTCCATGCTTCAAATGATGTACTTGCAATCCAACAAAGAACTTGATTTCTTCAAACACTAACATCTCAAACTAATGTTTCATTTGATCAAAAAAATCTTTGCATAGAACATCTTTTCCTCCAAATATTATATCATCAACAAAGATTTCAAATATCAAAATGTATTTACCTTTCTCCACCTTGATGTATAGGCTATTGTTTTCATCTGTTCTCTCAAATCTTATGTTCACAAGGTATTTATGTGATCTCTCATACCATGCTCTAGGTGCTTGCTTCAAACCATAGAGTGCTTTATGCAATTTTCAAACCATATCATTTCTATTATTATCAACAAATCTCTCTAATTGTTCTATGTAGATTTCCTCTTCTAGTATACCATTTAGAAAAGTAGACTTCATGCCCATTCGATAGACTTTGAAACCTTTATAGGTAGCATATGCAATTAGTGCTCTTACTCCTTCCATTCTTGCAATAGGGGCAAATGTTTTCCCAATTCTAGTCCTTCTTCTTGTGCATAGCCTTTGCAAACTAGTCTAGCCTTATTTCGTGTTATCTCACCATTCTCATCAAGTTTGTTCCTAAAGACCCATTTGATACCAATTAAATTTTTGTCAACTGGTCTAGGAACTAGGGTCCAAGTTTTGTTCTTCACAATCTAATCTATCTCCTCTTCCACATCTTTATGCCAATTATCATCTTGTAATGAATCTTTTACTATTTTGAGTTCAACCTTGCTCAGTAGACATGATTAATTCCTTAGTCTATTCCTTGTCATTGGTCTTGCATCCTTATCTCCAATGATTTTTTCTACAAGGTGATGTCTTCTCACATACCTAGCTAGTCTTGGTTTTGTCCTTCTTTCCAAGTTTAGTTCTTCAACTTTTGAATCACTTTGCATATCACTCTTTGGTATTTCATTATCTCTTCCATGTGTGCTGATTTTAGAGTTAGAATGTGCATTGTCTTCATTTTGTAACTTGACTCCTGAATGTAGCTTGACATTCACTAGCTATGACTCAACTGATACTAAATTTTTTTGTTGATTCCCAAATTGATTGGAAGCTTTATCTTTAGTTGGCATTCCTTCATAGAAGTATATAAATGATCTATAATCTTCAGATTTCTTGGATTCGACAACTTGGACTTTTGCATGCTAATCAAAATTTATATTTGCACTCTCCACATTCTTGTTAGTGTTACTATTCAAACACTTATATGCTTTGTTTCTAGTGGAGTATCCAAGGAATATGCCTTCATCACTCTTTGCATCAAACTTGCCATTTCTAGTATCATTAAGAATATAGCATTTACAACCAAACACTTTGAACTTTTTTACATTATGTGAGTGACCATACCATAATTCAAAAGGTGTTTCATTTGTATCTTTCTTGACTTGTACTTGATTTAAGGTGTAAATAGCAGTACTTATAGCTTCTCCCCAGTACTTTAGAGCAACATTTTTCTCCATCATTAATGTTCTAGCATAGTCTATCACTGATCTATTCCTTCTTTTTTAAATTCCATTTTGTGGGGGAGTTCTAGGTGCTAATGTTTGTCTCTTAATTCCTTTGTCATTGCAAAATATCCCAAATTCTTTTGATGCAAACTCTCTTCCTTTGTCTAATCTTAGGCACTTTAAACTTTTACCTGTTTCCTTCTCAACTTTGGCCAAATACCACTTAAACATTTGAAATGCATTAGATTTTTACTTCAAGAACATGGTAGTCATCATCCTATAGTAGTCATCCACAAATAGCATTATTTATATTTCTCCTTGGTAGCTTTGTACTTCTATTGGGCCACATAAGTCTATATGGACTAGCTCTAGTACTTATTTAGAAGTTTAGGTTTTGCTTTTGAAATTTGACTCGGTCACCTTTCCTAGTTGACATTGTTTGCGCATTGTATTTTCAAGTTTCTTTAGCTTAGACAAACCTCTGACTTTCTTCTTTTTGCTGATGCTAATCAGATTGTCAAATTTAACATGACACAACCTTTTATGCCATAGCCACACATCATCAAGTCTAACAATAAGATAGGTTGCATCTTCCATATCTAGGTAAAATAGATTACTCCTAGTTTTTTCACCTTTTACTATAAAATTTCCATCAGTGTCATAGATTTTGGCCATTTTGTTTCTAAATTCTACTTTGCAACCTACATTGCCTAACTATGATACACTCAACATATTGTAGTTCAGTCTTTCAACATAGTATGCATTATCACATGAAATTTTCTCTATAAGTTTAATAGAATCTTTTCCTTTGATTTTACATGGAGCATCATTTCCAAATCTAACACTATTTCCATTATACTAGGTAAAGGTAATAAACTTAGTTTTGTCTCTTTTCATGTGATGTGAGCATCCACAATCTATGATCCATGTGTCATTGTTTTTCACAAAGGTTACTAGTGTTGTTGACTCATCTTCATCTAATTCATCCTTCATGGTTACATAGAATACTTCATCATCATTCTCATCAGAATCTTCTTCAACAATGTAGCATCTTTTGCCTTTGTCCTTGTAATCTCTGCTATCATCTTCTCTTTTTTTCTTGTACTTGTTTCCATCTTTTTAGTTCTTCTTTTGTGTACTCCTTGCAAAAATATGTCCTACTTCATTGTAGTTAAAAAAAATGATAGGTAGTTTACCTTTGATTTTTCCTTTGCCTCTATGAAATCTTCTAGCCATTAATGCTTCTAGTTGTTCCACATCTTCCTCATCTGTGCTACTATCACTAGTTGTATTCTTTCCTTTTCTACTCTTCTTCTTTGATTTGACCTCCTCAGTATCTTTCATTGATAGCTTAGCATTTGAGAGTAGATTCAAGATTCTCAGGTCTATATTTATCAAAATTGGACAACTCAAAAGTAGTTTGTCTCCCTACCATTCCTTCAAAAGTTAGCTGATTTCCTAGGACACACCTTAGCTCTTGGATGGATGAAACTCTAATAGCATAGATGGGGAGAAAAGTTCTTAAATATTTCCCATTGACAGTATCATCTTCCAAATGACCACCTAGACTCCTTATTGCACTTACCACTTCTTTTATTCTAGAGGCATATTGAGCAGCATTCTCACCTTCCTCCATTTTCATGTCATCAAACTTTCCTCTGATGCTTTCTCATTTTTCTCTTTGGAAATTCTAATCTCCTCCATATATATCTAATAGGGCTTTCCACATCTTGAATGTAGAATCACATCCTTTGATGTCATCAAATTTAGCATAGCTAAGTGCAGAGGCAATCTCCAACATTATTTGATTATGCTCCTTCCTTTTGTTCAAATCATCTATAGAAAGGGGTCTAGCTAGATCTACATGTTCCAATCCAATTGAGTTTTTTCCATAATCACCTATTGATCCAAGGTGTAGTTTCATTAGGCTTTTTCATGTAGCAAAATTACCTTTGTTAAGCTTGGAAACTTCTCTCTTGGACATCTTGATCTTCCTACTTCTAATACCTTTAAACTAAATCAATACATGGCTCTGGTACCAATTGTTAGAAATGCTTTTAGAATAATCAAGAAGAGGGGGTGAATTATTTATTCAAGGTCCAAATGTCCAATTGCAACTTTTTGCATCAAGTAAAGTGAGCCTATTAAACTATTCATTCATCCAATCTTAAACTTTCCTACTTAGCAAGTTACTGTAAATCAATATGCAAGCATAACACATGAAAGATCAACACATAATGTAATAATTTACATGGAAACCCAATTTGGGAAAAACCACCAATAACATGCTACTCAATTCTCACTCTTATGAAGTGATGCCCTATGAAAGGCCTGCCCTATTAAAGGCTACACCACACTGTTAAATGTGACCTGGTTAAAAGATTTAACCACCCTATTAGAAGTGGGCCTGGTTAGAGACTTTAGAACATTCACTTGGAATACCACCCTATTAAAGGATTTACAAATGGCTATTAAACCAACCTAAGTCCACAGGATTTTACACTAGCTTGCACAATTGTTAAAGAGTAACAACAAGGGCTTTTGATCTGATACAACTCGCAACTTATCTTGTAGATTTCAAATCATAGTTCACCTCTTCACAATTTGCCTGGCTTTTAGTCTCTACAACTCTGATAGCTTGAAATTCTTTCAAGCTTTGTCTTCTTGAGTCTCCATACTTGATATACCAATGCAATCTCCTATTTGACCACTTATCAAAGTAGAGTCTCTATGCTCTGTTATTTCTTCTCCTTGACACCTTTGAACCACTTCACAATTTCAGCACACCAATAACTCTAGCTTCTTGGCTTGTGACTCCTTAAATAGAAGTCTAAAATCACTTTTCTCACTCAATTCTTCCCTCCTTTAATCGTAGTTCAAATGAATTAGGTAGGATACATTTAATCTAACCCATATCTTGTCCCTTCTAGAAACATCATGAAGAATCCTCTTGAATTCACTCAAAAATAGTTTACATAAATTTTTTAGCCACCAACTCATCATCCTTATCCTCCATCTGGTTCACAAAATTCAAATTTGGTTAATCTTTGAATTTTCCAATAATATAGTAGCTTGGTGCTATTGAAATTCTAGTGCTCTGCACATACTGTGTTACTTGACATCAACTACATTTTACTGATACTCGACACCTACTATGGACTCACTCAGCATCCACTAATTTTTACTAATGCTAGGCACCTATTACTTTTCTCAGCACCTGAACACACTCAACTCCATCTGTATCACTCAATACAGACTATATTTTTCATTTGTTCGACACTAACTAAAAATCTACTTAACTCAAACTAGCTTGCTTGGCACTCACTAATGAACTTAGTTGAGCTTTGCTGACAACCTTGTTGCAACTTTTTCTTCCAGTATTTCTAAGTGTGGCCAGCCTTTATATCTTCAAGTATATTGTCAATACATCATTTTACAATTGTTTGAACTGATCCTTGCACTTCATTAGAAGACCATAACTTAACCTTTCCCTTAGGTTCTTTTGTTACATCTTGTTGATTAAATCCTCTTCATTAATCAACTAAGTGATAGTACTTGAATCTTATAAGAAATTGTCATTCCAACAAATAGTAGGTTTGACATCAATGACAAAACAATGATTGAAAAAATTCTTTAACAACAATCTCCCTCTTTGCAATCAATCTTCTTCATTCTTCAACAATGATATTTCCAACTAGATTTCCAACAATTTGAGATTGAAACCCTAGAGATTAAAAACATTTTTGTCAAAACTTTTCTCATTCTCAAAATCATCCAAAGATGCAAGAGAAGAGCATACTTCATTTTTTAAAAAACTACAATAAGATTTATTAGACCCCCACCCAGCCCCCCAAATCTCTCAAATAAGGAAACTAAAATCTACTCTTACACATAGAAAAGCTCTGATACCATGTTAGAATTTTGAAAAATTGATAACCCAAAAAACTAGTGTAAAGAATAGATATCTAAACTATGAATGCAAATTATAAAAAATCAAAATAGCAACATATAGTTAGTCTCCAAGAGAGTAATGCAAATTCTAGAAGCAAAATAACATTAAGACGATGCAAAATAAATCAATTACAAATACAAGCCTAGTAGCATGCTTATATAGACTAGGAAGAGGGAGGAGGTGGCAACACTGACCAATGAGGAGCAACCATCTTTTGGACTAAAGATAGCGAAGTATCTTCCTAACATAGCTAATGGATGTTCACATGTAGGAAGGTGACACCTCACAACCACTTTCTAAATAAGACACACTTTATTAACCTAAACAAGATTATTAAAAGTGTAGGAAAAAATTAGCAATATAGGAAAAAATAAATAACCCACTAGGAAATTTAAAAACTATACTACCACAGGTTACCCGCACTATTCTTAGATAAGGGGAAAATTATTAAAACTAAAATAGAAAGAAAAGACTTAGCATATAGCAATGGAAGCATACAATATTTACACACATATATGCACTCT
This sequence comes from Cupressus sempervirens, assembly GCA_028749045.1. Classification (NCBI taxonomy): domain Eukaryota; kingdom Viridiplantae; phylum Streptophyta; class Pinopsida; order Cupressales; family Cupressaceae; genus Cupressus; species Cupressus sempervirens. Next base: position 1,046,923,112 of record CM053787.1, read on the forward strand.
AAAAGAAAGAGAAAGATTATACAAAGAGGAATAGCCCCTGTAATAAATGAATACAGTAGTAGAATTTGATTCCATTATTCAGCCTTGATTCACACCTAAACCAAGAATGAGAACAATATGAAGCACACAATTTTCAAAATGATAGAACCTTCATTCAACTCAAAAACAATACTATTTTTGAAAATACTACTAACAATCAAATTATTTCATAACAATCTGAAACTACCCCCTTTACACAATCTGAATTTTTCCCAAATGTGTAACACAGTCCACAAAAATAGTAGAATCTTTAGGACTCTCCATACCCTTGAAAAGGAGAAGCACATAATCTTCCCTTTTTAGAAAAAGAAGAACCCCATCTTTGGCTTTGAGTTGCATATTTATGTTTCCCATTGGTTCGGTTTATTTTTAGCTATTAAAATTGATTCTTGGAAATTATCATAAATTAAATCTCCTTTCCTTGATCATTGTTCATGGTCACTTTCCTTTATCCATTTCCTTCTATAATAAAAAGTATTTATAAAAATTATATTTAAGAACTTATTTATATCATTTTATAGTATTTATAAGAAGATTTTGACATGTGGTATTTATCAGTGATGAAATGCTATCATCTTTTCATAATTGTCATGATAGTTTTGATAGTTCATAGAAATGATCATAACTTTTGATCAGTAATAGATCCAAAAAAACCTTTTGGGGAAGCTTTACAAGTCTAGGGATACTAAAACATATCCAAGAATTAGCCAAATCTAATTGTTAGATTAAAGGTTATGGCTCCCAAAATATGACTATTATTCTGTGATTTGCATTCTATGACTATTAGTGTTGATTCGACAGTGCTACATTCATAAACCCATAAATTTTGATCCATAATGAATCTGATATAAATTGTCAAAGGATATTTAGAGAATTAGGTTTGGCAAGAAATATTTTAAATTCAGCCCAATCCAACAGTTAGATTGAGAGATATGGCCCCTGAAATATGACTCTTGTTCTGTGCAATATTCATACTTCTAGTTGATATTGTAATACCCCAAAATTGGCTCATTGCCATGATCACCAATTCTGGTCTATCTTTGATCAATCTTAAGTCCTATGTCACTAGGAAAATTCTTATTCGGCTACTCGCTACTTGACTTAATTGTCAAATGTAGAAAACCCTAATCTGCATTCATCATGCTTATTATTTAATTCCTATAGTTAGTATTCATATTAGTCACATTAAACCTACTTGATTTAATCATAATTTAATTTAAATTATTTATACTTTATTAAATTAAATTATCTCCTAAGGCTAATGTACTATGGAATTACATTTATTTAATAAATATGTCTATCTTGATTAATTAAATGGAAAAGGTATCTTCATAGTTTCACTTATGACTAGTGATGATTGTGTGATTTTTTTTGATGTCCATTAATAATCGCCCAATGATGAAAATAAGTTCTTTTACATTCTTTAATGAATGATGAACACAAAATCCTATGTTACAGTTGCTCTTTTGAAAGTACACCATTGCATTTTCATGTAGCTTTCATTTTTAGGCTTCATGTTAGTTTGCATTTTTAGGCTGCATTATGAGTTTGAGAGGGTTCTCCCTTCATCTTTATTGTGGACTTTTAATCAACTATGGTCATGTTTTGATCTTCATTTCCTTATCTTCTTTTGTGATCTCAATTGAAATTTCTATCTTATACAGTTGATTGATTTTGGGGCATTTTCTTTTCTTCTTTCTATTTCTTTCTATATCTTTCAAACTTCTATCTTTCATTTTCTTTTTCCCCCCTTCTTTTCTTCTAAATCACATTTGGGGCATAATATTTCTTGCTTGATCTACCTTAGTTCTATGATTCTTATATCTTTCATCTTACATCAAGAACCTTATCTTTTGTTCAATTTGATCACATTTATCAATTTGTTGTTTCTCCTTCATCTCATTTCGATTTCGATCACAAGGGGGCAGTAATTATCAAATTCAATCTTTGATTCAATTTTATCAATTTTATCCTTGACTTTTTCAAGTCAAAATTTATTTGTATTCTTTGTCCTGATGTGTTCCTGATTCCACCACACATTTGGGTTGTTTTGTGATCCCAAATCGACCTCACACTTCAATTTCTTTCTTTGACTACATGTGTTCCCAAATAAATCACACATTAGTCAAAGAGGGGCAAATGTATGCACCCTAAAATGGTCGCCTAGACTATGGGACCCCATTATTCAATTTATCAATTTATCAAATTTCTTGAATCAATGGTTTGCAATATTTAATTAAATCAATTTAAATTAATTTCCTTGATCAAATTCAATTATTCTATTTTTCTAAGGTTGATCATTTTATCCTAAGTCTTATTTAATTAAAAGAAAATCTCCTCTTTTAATGAAATAAAATAAGTCCCCATTTAATTAAAAGAAAACTCATCTTTTAATTAAATAATTCATCCACATTTAATTAATTAAAAGAAAAATTCCTCTTTTAATTTAATTAAATATCTCCTATTTAATTAAAAGAACTTGCTCCCTTTTAATTAAATGAAAACAAACCCACTTGAAAAAAAAATTAAATTAAATAAAGATTAAATAAATATTTTATTTATTTTCTCTACACTTAAATGCACATATCTCTAAGTGGGACTTATCTTTATCCTCTTTCCACTTTCTTCTCAACCACTCCTCTTTTCTCATTGGTGGAATTTTGTCTAAGTGGTACATGCATGGGCACAAACTAGGTCAAGCTGAGGGCGTCCATTGCAAAACCCTTGCACTCCATGAATAAAGAGCTATGAGTTGCCATTCGAGATCTCATTCTTGAGTAATCTTGAATATAATGACTCATAGAAGTGTGCTCACATTTTAGGCATACAATAATGGGAACTAGAATGTCACAAAGGTTATGTGTGAGTACTTACTTGATTTTCTAGAATTATCCCTCTTTGAACTTCTATAGTTGCTCTCAAATAGATGTGAGATTGCTTCACGTCTTTAACAAGCTTAGCACAATGTGATCGATAGGTTCTTATGTTCAAAAAACATGAAATCTTTGTTGGTGTGGGACTAGAATGAATGCAAATAATTTGTATTATACTCTTTTTTCACACACAAAGCTTTCATTCATCATAAATGTGCATAATAGGAAAAGAGAGTAGCATCACACTTCTTTTTTAAAATTTCACCGTTGATTCTTGAAAAATCCTACGATCCAAGAATGAAAACTAGGCTGACTCAATGTTCCTTTTAGCACACTGGAAATCAAACCAATAAATTGCCTCCATCTGTATCTTTCCTTCAAAGCTGGCATTTCAAACTGGGCCCACGGATGACCAAGGACATGTGTCATTGACTCGTTAACTCGCTATACTTATCTTTCAAGCACCTTCCATAGTGAGCTAATGTTAACCACTGATCTTGCTTTGATCATACGACAAATATTCGAAGCAACTATTAAGAACACAATGGTGGGTCCATCACTTGTTAACTTGCTATACTTATTCATCGCACATCTCTTCATAGCGAGTTAACGAGCACCGTCGATCAATACTTGATCTTGTGGATAGCAATGTACTACAACAATGGTGGGCCATCATTTGCTAACTTGCTATGCCTAACTTTAAAACAATTTTCCATGGCGAATTAACAATGGCCTTTGATCCTAGTTTGATCTAACGATCAAAATTTTTTCTGTGCTTCATACATGGGGAGTGGGTACATACACTTCTGTCGCTAAGATGGCTAAACACATTGGCACACACATGTAATCCTTTTTATCTATTAATGACATCACATGTTCTTGGCCTTGCCACATTTATGACTTTTAGGCGGGTCACCACATTGCTACCAGCAAAAAAACTAAATTTTTGACTAGTGAACTCCCAATAGATAGACGTCGAGAAATAAAGCTCCACTTGCGTAGGAGTAAAAGAAAAATTTGCACAAGATTTTCTTCAAGATCCTCAAGAATATTTGTAGTTATAACAAAAATGTCATTTTTTTCAATGATCAAGCCCTCGCTATGTCATTACTGCGAAAGTGGTGTTCTATTCTAGCTAGCGATATTGCGACCTTTGATGGATTCTCAATTCTAGAGACAAAAAACAAAAAACATATTGATTGAAAACCCTTTCAATAAATACTAGTGTTAGAGGAGGTGGCCATGCACATTTATAATGCTGCGTGGAAACTTCTGCGGTCATATCAGCCTTTTAGGAGAACATTTCACTTTTGCCAAAATCTAGGCATTCACTATGTCGCCACTGGTGAGTCACATGGATTTTTTCGATAGTGACTTAGCGAATTGTCAGAAAAACTTGGACGCCAGTGACACCATTCATAGTTTTCTTCACGTGCATTTTTTTTTAAAAAACTAACAAGCTTGGGACACAACACATGCCAAAATTTACCTTGTGTTAACACAATTCTCAATGCCTGATTTCTCTTTTCAGTATCACAGACATGTGTCATGAAGCTTGTTAACTCATTATACATAACAATCAAGCATCTTTCCATAGCAAGTTAACAATGAGTCCTGTAGATTCAAAAGGATCTGATGGTGGGGTAAAACTCCTTTCACAAGGATGGAACAATGAAATCAACATGGGTGGGAAAAGAATATTGGCTTATCCTCCTATTTTTAAAATTTTCATGCTAGGGAAAATTTAAATGGAATAGGATACAGGGTTTTAACAAAAAAATTCAAAGGCTAACAACAATATGACTTAGCTAGAAATCCTATTCACCATTAATGGATCTCAATCTAAATTTTTTTTACTTGGACAATGGAAAATTATTACGCAAAAATTTAAACCAATAGGTGTATCTCATAAAGAGATGTTGTAGAGACCATGTGCTCTAATAAGTTGTTAAATCCTGTTTTGTTACCAAGACAATGTTGATCTTAGTTTGGTTTTGACAATTGAGTGTCAACACACTTAAGAAATCTACTAGGTTCATGCTGAAATAGTAACATATGTTGAGTATAATGTGTATAGATGCCAAGTTGCAATGAGTGTCAAATCATTTATGTGCCAAGTAAATAGTAAGTGTCAAGCAAGTTCAAGTGTCGAGCTAGATAGAATTATAGTATGTGTCGAGCATTAGTATCAACAAGTGTTGAGTAACACAAAAATGGCATAGTTGTTTGTGATGGCAAAAAAACTATCTAAACCATTTTTGAGCTGACATATGGATAGATCTCGAAGCTTTGGAGATAAGATAAAATCTATTTGGATTCCCTATGTGATCAACATGCAATCAATTAGAAAAATGGAAGAAATTGAGCATGAAAGTTGGATGAATCTCAATCATAGATTCATACCTAACCCTAAGCCACCAAAGTCCTTTTAAAGAGAGAAAAAGCCCCATAATTTAGTATGAATAAGAGATCATTGGAGAATGCATTTGAGATGGTGATGATAGAAGTAAAAGGGGAAAATTGATTAGTATACATTCAAAGTGACTTACAAAAAGGATAGATTTGTAGAATTAGTTTGTAGAAAAAAGGATCAAGGTTACAACAATTTCATATTAGATCAGAGAGGACTGAGATGAACTAAATTGGGATTTGAAATCAGTAATATCAAATTGTAAGTGTATCAGATGAAATATTCTACTATACATTCTAACAACTATATCAGGAAGATAAAATCCTTTGTATCAAGGTGGACTTAACAGACATTTTGAAATCCTTTAACATGGTGACATTCCAAGTGAGTGTTCAAATTTCCTTTAGCTAGGCACACTTCTAATAGGGTAGGATCTAACAATCCTTTGTAAGCCTTTAATAGGGTAGGCCTTTCATAGGGAAAATCATGAGAATGGTCAAATCATTAAACCTTAATAGGTGAACTTTATTGTTGTAGTAGTGAAGAGTTGTGGGTGTCATCCCCACCCCAATTTTACCTTCCCATTGGAGGGTTTCTAGGTAATCATATCTGGTGTTAAGTGTTTATGTGGATGCATTTACTTTACATGTTATTTCAATATGCTTATTCATGCATTGTTTTAAATATTAAAAAATTCCCACCCCCCCCCCCCCCCACCCCTCAAAAGTATACATATCCCATTTGTAATTTCAAATAGACAACTCATATTATTATGTATATTCCTAAGTAAATTAAAGTAAAGTGTAATAGTAATTAATTATTTACATAACATTGTCAAAATATTGGACAGTTGGAAAGGAAGATGGTTGACTTATGCAAGCATAATTCTATTACTACAGTCAGTTATCCCTACTATTCCTATATTTTCAATGAGTTGTCTGAAGATCCCTATGAAGGTGCTAAAATATATTGATCAAAGAATGAGGAATTTTTTCTAGAATTGTGCACATGATGAGGACAAAATTCGTCTTGTGGATTGGGATTCAATTTTTAAATCAAAGAATAATGGTGACATGGGCCTACATAGATGGTGTGATGAAAGTAGAAGCATTAATGAGAAACAATAAAATTACAACACAAATTAGATGCAAAGAAATAATAAGAGAAATAATGAAAAATAATAACACAACTAACAATACACAGATATATGTGGTAAAACCTTGACAATATGTCAAGAAAACATCCATGGGACAAATATCAATAACTCTATTAGATCTCAAACTTCAACATTGTTGTTGCAATAAAACTCTTGAAAACATTATTATCTATCTTCACATAGAAGAAATATATAACCTCTTGAAGATAAGAGAAAACATTCTCAACATAGAATAAAACTTGATTTGTTTCTCAAAAACTTAAAGTTTCCTCTTGAAGATAAAAACTATTCTTTTTTTCTAAAATAGAGAAATATTGTTTTCAAATCTTTTTATTTCCACTTTTCTTCATTTGTTGTCATCATATAACAAATGGGAATAGGCTAATAGGGCTCTTGGAGATAATCTGGTATGGGATATTTATGCAAAAGCATCTCAATTGTGGGTGCGACTTCTTAAAGAAAAATATTTAGATATACATGATAATTCTAAAATTTTCACTATCAAGGATCCATCAAAAGGATCAATTGTATATCATGCAATAAACATATTTCTTAGCAAATTTGTGATGGTAGAAGGGCCTCCTACTAGGAGTCATGGAATGGAGGTAGTATTTTCTCTAAGAAAGAAGGAATTTTAGAATAGTTGTAATATTTAAAATAGATGTGGGGTGACAAATTAATAGATACTTAGAAAGGAAATCAAACCCTTTCAATCTTTAGTGGGTAGGAAAGATGTTTCTTCCCTAGAATTATCTAAAGTTCAAAAGGCATCAATGAATAATATTTTTAGAGAAAGAAATTGAATAGAATAAAAATAGATAAGGTAAATATGAATAGAATAATGATGTGAGATATAGATGGGGAATATAGGATCTATACTTAACCCAAATTCCCAAAAGGAATGATCCAAATTGATGAATCACAAAGAAGTTATCAATACATAAATGAATCAAACAATGGAGAATATGAAGAAAGGAGGAAATCTCACAATCTACTATAGAAAGTATGTACTTGAAATCTTAAATGAATGGAAGATAAATACTAACCTCAAAGTAGAGATAATTTGGAAAATTTTGGTTTCTAATGTTTGTGCATAGTTTCAAGAAATTCTACAACCTACTCTAGACTAGAAATGTCAAGATGGATAAAACCCAAAAAACTTTTTTCCTTCTAAGGAGTAGGTTGACCTTAAGCTAGATAGCAGGGCATAATCTTACCCCAAAATGTCAACCTTGACCTACACTACTCCGATGAAAATTTTGTTCACAGATCTTAGAAGTTTGCTGAAAAGGGTATCCAAATCTGAACTTCAATTCCTTGTCCTATACTTCTACCTACAAGAAAAATATTTTTTTTGGGATGGGGGGTTTGCCTTGGTCAACCCTAGTTTGGAATCAACCTTGAAATGTAAATGAAATTGCAATATGTATAAAGAAAGTAAATGGAACTATTCACCTTTCTTATATTGAAATCCTTGTGGAGGATTCGAATCCTTCTATCCACAAATATGGATGCTCCAAATGAATATAAAATTGTGTGAAGGATGTCTTAAATTAATGACATTAGATCTTCAACACCAATCTTGAATGGATCTTAGCATAGGAAGAAGCTTGAATGAATGTAGATGGAGAAATCTTTTACAAGAGGGCTCCGTAGAGATTGAATTCTTTAATGTCTAACAATGGATCTCCTTGATGAATTGGATCTTGAATACTTGAATGCTTGATAATGGATCATCTAGTATAATGTCTCATCTTGCTATGTTATGTTCTCTTTCCATTTCTTGTTAGAGAAAATGAGAGGAGGATGCTTCCTTATATAGTGATCTATGACACAAACTTCTAGAGAGGTCAACACTAGAGAATTAAATCTCAATTAACTTTAACCCCTAGAAATGGACCTAGATTAAATGAAATTTAAGATTTTACCATTCCAAAACTCAAAACAACTGACTTAGAAGTAGAAAAATGAGACTTTCTAAAGCCTTATATCCCAAAACCTTCAAAACTTGAAATTTGTACCTAGGGTCAGGGTCAACGTTGACTCTGCCCTAGGTTAAGGTTCAGGTCATCCTTGACCTAGGTTATGGTTCAAGTCAACCTTAACCCTTCAAGGGAGCGAAGAAAAATAGGGGGAATAAGTTAGATCCATGGAAAGACCTATTCAAGGCATTTGACATGACCCTAGACCACTTACTTAGAGGGCTAAACGCTCTTATCATGGAAGTGCTTCCATTTTAAGATGATACAAATATGTATCTTCAAAGGAAGGAGGGGATATTATCATTTGGTGTACAATGAACAGTGAGAACTACTCTGCAAAACTAGGATACTAGATCATGTCTAGGGTAGAAGACACTATAGAGTGGCCTTATAAACTTTTCCAGGATAAGGATTTCTTGCAAAAAGAATGAGCATTTGCTTGGCTAGCTATTCAGAATAAAATTTTAACTTGTAATAGATCCAAGAAGTATGGTTTTATTGGACCAACCATGTGTATTATGTGTAGGAAGGATGTAGAAGATATTGGCCACTTACTTGTTCAATGCAAGTCTGCACAAATATATTGGGATATGTTGAGAAATAAATTGAATCACTAGTGCATTTTACCCTAAATTTTGACCAAAATTTTTGACTAAGTCTTTTAAATGGGTTGGTTGGTCAATTTATAAAGAAATTTTTTGTTTTTTTTAATAACATGTCTGTGTTGGTTGCAATTGCAACCAATTATTTTGGTCACAATTGTTGTGCACACCACAACATAAAACAAAAAAAAGGGTAAAAATATCACATTTCATTTGGTGTCAAGGTTCCAAAGTATTCGTGAAGTCAAAATATATGCAGGTTAGACTTCTAGCGATTGAAAGCTCTACTCTTGAGCGAGTTACTGGTATATCTAGAGATTTGATATGGTTCTTCCTACATCAATCCAAGGGCAATTCAACTCCTTCAATTCCTTCTACTCTATTGAGAAATAAAACCTTGCTCCACTAGTTTCTTGGTAATGTGTAAAATTTTTGATGAGGACATATAAATCCTTTCTATTTGTCTTTAATATTCTTAAATTTAGAATAATATTATATAGCATCAAATTCACAATGATTTTAGTGCATATGTTTTTTCATTCCAACATTTCACTCACATGAGGGCATAGATTTTCAAGGGAGGTTCCAAAAGAGAGGACTCGGCATTGTGTAGGGACCATTGTAATAGGTAAAAGTTTAGTGGCATATATGATAATAGGTTTTCTTTACCATGACATTGTGTAGGGACCATTGTAATAGGTAAAATTTTTGTGGCATATATGATAATAGGTTTTTTTTACCACAGCATTGTGTAGGGGACCATTATAATATGTAAAATTTTAGTGGATTATGTGTTTGTGTTTGATTTGAATGGAGATGGCATTGTCAAGAATATTTTGATTCTAGTGGGGAGGCAAGGTATATGGCACAAGACCTTGGGAATTTTATCCAAGTATCCATCCTTAGGTCCTTAGGATGTAGTAGAAGAGGCTATGATAGGGTTTAGGATTCAAGGTACTATGATTAAAGCAATAAGTGCTATTGTCAAGTTCAAAAGGCATAATCACCTATAGAAAATTAATATGGTCAGTGTGCCAGTATTGGCTATAGATAGCAATTGGAGCAAGGTCTCCATAAAATGCCTTGACTCACCCACCAATGTGTGGACTGTGATTGGTAGGGTGAGTCCAATGTACAATATATTTGCAATAGCCAATGTTGCCCATGTTTACATTTTGATCCATTTAAACCATCTACAATGATGTTTTATTTGTAGTTAAATGGGCCCTTAGTTTCATGGAATAATTAGATTAGTGAAGAGACTAAATAGCTAAGAGAATTTGGGTATCAATTGGTTTACATTTGCCCCTTGGAATTTGGTCTAAACTATTCCAAAATTAATTAGATTCTCTGAATTGATGAAAGTATTTCTTCTTATGATCAACATCATATAGATGCTTACATTGGAGACTTGATTCTCTAAATTGATGAAAGTATTTCTTCTTATGATCAATGTCATATAGGTGCTTAGATAGAAACTCGATGCTTAATAGTGTAATTTTACCTTGAGTTTGACATTACATTACCACTTTAGCACATACTCTCTAGGATTGTCTTATCACACTGATGGTATATGAACCTTGGTTATTGTTGCAAAAATGGAACTAGTACTCTATATTATAAGTCTTTGGATGCACTTGATAGCTCCTAGTAAACATATCAATTTCAATCAACTATAGAAATGTTAGTGATTATCTATCATATATTATCTGTACAGAGTAATGTCAACATTACTTTCAATTTCTTTAAATGTCTATCATAATTAATAGCATTTGATTCTGGAGGATGTTTTCTTAATTAAAATATTTGTATCTTGGAGAAAAGAAGAAAATAAATTTCTAAGGCACTCATAACAAGGTTGGCTAGATCTTGATGCGGTATCATGGTAATTCTCTTTGCATTTTAATAATTTTCATGTTCAATAGAATTGCATTTAACTCTAGTATCTTTTGAAAAGCTATAGAGCTACCAAAGTTTTATTAAGGTCTCTCTTAGTACATGCTCATAGCTCAATAGGTTAAAATTTTTAATTAGATTGAACTAGTTACTGAGTTGGAGTATAGAGTCGTGGCAATATAATTTTAAAAAATAAATTAATTGTGATAAATGTTTTAAAAAGTAGGTGTTGAAGATAAAAAATATCACTCATCATAGTACAATTCAAAAAATTCATGTACTAAGTAGGCTTCAAAGCAATATCTAATCATAACTACTAAGTTCTATGACAACTTTAAGCCACTTCAGGGAGCTCAAAAAAAGATACAACTTAGAGTCACTTTCTTTTAAAATTTTAAAGAAGGATAGAAAGGGAAGGCCTCATTTAGGCTTTAGAAGAGCCCTCATTTAGGATTTAGAATAGCCCTCAAAAAATGGGTTTACTCCATATATTTCTTCTCCAGCCAAAGACTCACCAGGTTCTACATTAGCCACTACAATTTTCAATGCTAGGACATAGTGTATTGTTTGCAGTCTAGCTTTGTTGTTCTTGTGCATTAGTTTCATCTATCAACCCTAATAAAGTGCTCATAATTTCATGGTCATTTCAAGGACCTTGTTCTTGGTCATCTTTTCTTCAAAGGCTAGGAAAATCTCTTGATATCCAATAGTAGAAATTGGATGGTCTAAAAGTAATGAATTTTAAGATAATGTTAATGTAAAAGGAGACTAACTTCACTAGATTGAGAGAGGATCATTTATATAGGTTCTTGGAGCCTTTACTACCTCTCAATTCTATGAGTTATCTCTTAGGGAGTTGAAGGACTGATTTTCTATTTCTATTTTCAACTCCTTCTCATCACTCTAGAGCACTATATCTTTCTCTTGAACATCACCATTCAGTACTAGAGAGTAGCATGAAAGGTCCAAATTTAGTATCTAGGAACCCCTTATTTTGTGCCTAGATTTCTTTGTTAGTGTTACTATCAATACTATTACTTTTACTTACATCCCATCCATTTTAATCAACCTCAACATTCATGGATGTGACAGCTTGAAAATTACATAGATGGCTTTGGACCAGGGTCATCCAAAACATTGCTTCTATTTTTTAATCACATATATTTTTGTGTCAATGTTTTGGATCATGCAATTGGAAGGCACAATCTCCATTTTCTCATTTGAATCTAGATACATGTTAACTATAGATCTTAGAAGGCATTAAGCTGGTATCTAAATTTTAGATTCATATAGGCATCAAATTTAATAAACTTTGACTACAAACCATTTTTGGGAAGGATCTCCAATAAATATATCTAGTAGAGAGTTAGTACTGCAATGTAATGTCCCAAGGTGATGTATTAGCTTATTTTGCTAAATTTCTAGAAATAGAATACAAATGATAACACATTTTTTTTGTTTTGATCATTGAGATCCCAATATGAGAAAGTTGATAATATATAGTAGGTAGGATGTGAATAGTAGACAATTTATTTCACTTACCTAGTTTGAACAAGTTAAGAGTGCATGGTAGTTGGGGTGTAAACAAGAAGCAATTTATTTTTCTTATTGGTGTTAAGCTGCATAGTATATAAGCTAATCTAGAGAGTTAGAGACAATTGGCAATGCACTAAAAATGTCAAAGTTATGATAATGCAAGAAACAAACTGTAGTTGTCTCTCTCTCATTTTTTAGAAAAAGTTTTTCCATACATTCTTAGAAGAGAAATAGTTCATTAATTAGTGTGTAGTTTATAGGTAATCAATATAGATATATGGATAGGACAAGGCAATGAATGAGAGAAATAAGAATGTTAAATGATTACTAAAGATCATACTGATGTAGTAAACAAAATGCAATGGCCTTTCACAATTTATACACTTAGTGTATTTATATATCCTTATATACAAGTACAAACTAGAACCTGATGCTCTCATGAGACTAGGCTATGGAAAGTAGGGGTTTCCCCTATAGTAACAAAGAGCAAGATATCACGCGCACACACACACACACACACACACACACACAATTAGTTAGTTAGTTAGTTTCCATCATCATGATGGATATATTTGGTTTCTTTCATCAAACAGTGGATGTTTAATATAGCCATAAAAAATATACATGTATGAATTAGTATAATAAAAGTGATGAATAAATATTGGAGAATATTATGATGCGAAAAACAATTTCAGTCACCTCTCATCAAACAATTTACCTTGTCTAAGTGTGTAGGCATGCACATTGCACACACATGATGACACAATTTTGTGAGAAATGACTATAGTTTGTTTTATGTATCATCACGATCTTTAATGTTCAATCAAATTTTTATTACATTCACAAATTTCTTAATGCTTATTTATTGTTGATAACTACATTCTTATAACCAACCATTGTTTGGTAAATTGCTACATTTTTGAAAACATATTTAGGCAATAGGCATAGATTTTCTTGATAGAAGACTTTTCACATTACAATGTTCTCATGTATTGATGAATTTTTTTTTCCTTAGGCACATGTTGTAGGTTACAATGGTTATTAGTTTTATGTATTATACATCTATATGCATAATTATTGGTAGTTTATATTATATATTTCATAATAAGTTATCAATTGTTGATAGTCTACACATCTTATAAACCACTCATTGTTTGAGCCATTTCTCTTGCTGAAGCATTCTAAGGAAATAATGATAGACTTTCTTGAGGCAAGACTTTGTATATTATAAAAATGTCTTTCGATCTTTTAAATTTGAGCCTAAGGATTGATGAATGTGACTTCTTAGGTACATTGGATAGGTTTAATTGGCTATTCTATTTATATGCACTTTTAAGGTGGTTTTGTAAACTTCAGAAACATAACAAGCATCTATAAAAGAAAAGTGAGGTTTTCAAGTCACTAATAAGAGATATTCATGAAATTGACTGCAATATCAAGAAGTATTGATGGCATCATTCTTAGAGTGACAACTAACGCTAAAATAGAAAAGTGTATTTGAACCCTAATTGAATTTAAACACACAAAAATTCAACAAAAATTATAAGAAGACTAGGGCTATAGTAGGGTTTTGTATCATCTTTTGAAGTTTTACTACTGATTGTGAAGGGTTTTATATTGTTGAATATTATTTCTATATTGAATCAATCAAATATAGAATTTAAATCAATCTGAAAGTAATATGCTTATCCCTGTTTCTGATGTTCATCAATTTTGTGTATGTGATGATCCACTTTTTTATCCAAATGATGGCTTGATATAATGGCTAGTCTGAAGTTTTTTATCATTGTTTCTGATATTTAATCTCATTTCTTATGTAATTTTCTTGTTAAGATCATTCTCTCTAATTGAGGCTAAATGCACATGCAATATTGATTTCTTACCAATGGTGGATTACTTCCATCCTCCTTGGTTGTTGTAAGGCTCTTGGAGTCCTCAGTATGCTACTAAAATAAGGTTTGATAACTAAGTCCAAATATTCATGTTACTTTGGGTTTTAATTTAAATGTTTCAAAAATTTATAAGAATTAATGAAAGTTTCTAAAGTCAATTTGTTTATGGTCATTTAAACTCATTCTACTTTATGTTAATATTAGGATTAAATGGAATTTATAGAAGCAGAAAGTACCATCTGACTTTGCGTTTCTTTGTTTGTTTTCAAGTGTAACTTGTATTTCTTGGAATTGTTCCACAACATAGATCTCCTTCAACAAAATTATCTAGGCTGGGCAATTGGTAACTTCTTTTCTTTCTATGGAAGATTGTAATTGACAAAATTTAGGACATTTATAAATATTGCAATGAAGCTTTTAATGATATGATTGCTCATTAGATAAGTGGATTATTAAAACAAAAAGACCAAAATATTGTGTGTTTTCATTTGGGTGGATTTGAAGATTAAATGTTATTTTAAAAGTAATAACCTTATTTCTTAACAAGAGTATGTATATAACCATTAAAAATATCTAGAACTATATTTTGGATTAGAACTAAAATTAACATTCACATCTTCTTCTATTTCAAAACTTTGAATCTATAATATGTGATTTTGATATCCTTCACAATCAATGAATACCATAAATTTGTCTTCAACTCAATCTAGACTATTACTATACTTTCATTCTACTTCTTTTTACATCAACTTATCATGGAAATTGTAATAAAATATTGATGGTATTATTTTTATATAAATTGGATAAGTGGCACTGGTGAAAGTTAAATAATCAACAACTCTTTTCTTTTCAAAATAGAGTTCAAGCTTCATTGCATCAAAGTCTACTTAAATACTAGGGGCTAAGAAACTAAAGATAGTACCTATGACTTTCGAAGTCAAGTTGCACTATAAAATTTGACATATAATACCAAATTGAGCATATTGATATTTTGATTAGTTACTATAATTCTTTTTATCAAAATGTGTCACAGAGCTAGTAAGCATTCTATTTCTTTTAGAAAGTGAAATTCTCTTACCATATGCAACAAGACATCACCTTTGAATTGATTTCTCTAATGAATGGTCTTTAGAACCTTCTTGGTAAATTCAACCAAATCTAAGTTAAGTTTTTTGGGTATTCTACTATCTTCATTACTTTTGAAGAACAAATATTAGTTTTTTTCAAGGTTAAGTGAGATTTATTTGTCTCCAAGTTTGTAAAATTATCATCCATGCAAATTATGTGAAAAATACTTTGTTTGTGCTGGATGCTTCCCTAGAATTTTTAGGTTTTCTAAGCCATATCAAAGTGGTTATTTGATGTTACAAGTGATTTTAGATCTCATATATTACTTAAAGCTCTGACTATTCCATATACTCCTTTGGTTTTAACTATTCCAACATAGTGACCTTCAAAATGACTTAAAAACCGTGAGCTTATAATGCAACTACACTCTATTTGCATCCTTATCACTCCAAATCGTCAACAAAGTCATGATCAATCTCATCTATGAAGTGTATTAAAAGCTAAGGATTTAGAGTGACTCATATACAATTCATTTTTTATCATTCATTATATGGTTTGAACAAGTGTGGAAAAAAAATATATTTTTATTATGAATTTTTTGTTCAACAATCTATGTTAAGCTAATCAGCAAATATTTGGTCCTCTGAGTTGCAGCGATTTTGAGAAAAAAACCTAACTTTTAATCACCATATCTTAAATGAATTTTCATGTTGAGGTGATCTGAGTTTGATCAATTATTCTCGATACAAATTGGTGTTTAGTTTCCTTTTTATTATTTTGTAGATCTATTGCTATTTATTTAATGTGCAATTGTGAAGAACTTTTCAAATTATTGACTTTTGTGTTTCTGAGGTTTTCTTACAAGTATGCAACATTACTTGATTAAAAAGTTAACAATGTCTTTTAGACTCTTATGGGGCAGATGTTAGACATCCACACCCTGGAGAAGATTCTAGTCCATCAATAGTAGCAATAGGTTTTCAATATAGATCATTGTTTTTTATTGTTATAGTTCACACAATTCATATGAGAAATGCTTATCTTAATATTTTGGGAATTTGGTGCAAAGGTCAGGTGGTTGCATCTCAAGACTGGCTTGAAGTCACAAAGAATTAACTTGGGGAAAACTTTTGCAACTTCACACACCATGGATTAGGGAGGTGTTTTGAATTACTAAATCACAAAGAGGAGAAAACCCTCTAGAGCACAATTTTTGCTCAATTATTAGGAAATTTGAATGATTATTTCACTTTGATTCTTTGTAGGGAGCTACTGATTTCTTTTTGTAGAGCAACATGACAAAAGCCTCTGTGAATCATATTTTATAGGTAATTTATTTCATTTTGATTGATTTTTGTGGTGAGATTTAGTTCTACATTTCTTATGTCTCCTTAGTGATAGCTTTGGTATTTATTCAAAGATGGTGTAAGTGAAGGATAGTTTTACAAGTTCTACTTTATGAACTAGATGTTATTCGTAGGGTTAGTTTCCTAATACTCACTATAGTACTTGCTATTCAATTGAGATAAACATGGATCATTAGTTTTTTTGTATTCTCTTTGGATTTTGTTAAAGAAGATAGTTGAATGCTATATGAACTAAAATTTTCGTGGTTTCAATAGGCTTGTGCATCTCTTGAGCCAAATTACCAACCCCAGTGACATTTGTTGTTGTTCAAAAGTGGCACCATACTAGACCTTTTGTAAACAATCATGAAAATAGGCATTCTATAGATAGATGTGGGAACATCTTGCCAAGTCTTCAGTACATAATAAAGTAACTAAATTTCATAAATTATTTTTTTGATAGTTGATTTTTTTAAATATTTCCCATCAAAAATTACTTAGTACATCTTATCTTTTTTTTGCATAGGAGCTTGCAGTTTTGAAGAATTTGATAGCGAAGAATCTAAAGAAGATATTGTAGCAAAGGTATAATTGGTGTTCTTTTTTAAGTGAAAATGTGACTGGAAATTTTGAATATTGTCACATTTCACATGCAGAAATGTCAAATTGTAAATAGAGGTGAAGCTGTATGAATTTAAGTTTCTTCTTCATTATTTATAATGCTCTCGATTCCTTTTTTGTAGCTATAAAAATACTTGTTTATTTTCACCTTTCCAGATACCTTTTACTAGGTTCTTCAAGATTCCAAAATATCTTGGGCTGACCCCACTCCAACATGTCCTAACTCCTACTTGGTTCATAGACCTAACTCCTTTCTATATGTGTCTTCCTCTTCCTACTCCATATATAGGTTGCAAACAAATCATCCTTCTTTCACCAATGAGTCATTCCATTCAAGAAAGACCATGTTTGACAATATCAATGCACTAAAAAATAGGGAGACAATTGCTAGACTATGGTCTAACTTAAAAAGAAAAGGTTATGGAAAATGTTATTGTCCTTGCAAAATGTGTAAGGGCTTAAAGACTTGAAGATATCTAATCACAATAGTTGAGCAACATTGTAGGCAACATGGTCACATTGAAGGGGGAAATGAATATTGTTCATTGGTATGTATTTTAATATTTTATAAATTACACAAGACATGATTTGATGATGACATCATTGTCATGGTTAATATAAGGTCATCATTTTCATATAGGTCAAAGTCCCTAAGTTTCATGTTATGGACCATGACAATTCGAAGAATGCGGATTTCCAAACGATGGAACATGGAGGTGTGAATATTAAAGTAGAAGGTAATGATACCATGGAAGAAGACCAGGATGATGAAGATCATGATGATCAAAATGACACCAATCCCTATATGAAGGCTCCAAAACAACTCTTCTTGCCTCTATATTGCTATTAGTGAATTTGAAGGTTATGAATGGTTTATCCAATGTAGAAATGACACATATGTTAAGGTATGTCATCTTCTTTCATTATTTTACTCGTAGTTCCCTTACAATTAACATTGGGTTTGTGTAGCAATTAATATTCTTTAAATTAGCTAATTATATTTTTGGTCGTAGGTTGATAGGTGAGTGTTTTGTACCACCATAAAACATTCTACCTCACTCATATTGAGAATTATTTGCCATTATGAAAGATATTGAAATGGAGTATCAAACAATACATGCATGTCCAAATGATCATATTATATATCATAAATAGCATGTCTTTGCAACACAATGCCCTACTCATCATATTAGTAGACATCAATCAAATTGATTAACAAAAAAGGTGCCTCGCAAGGTTCTTTGACATATTCCCACTATTCCATGTTTGCAACGATTATTCAGGTGCAATAGCTTGGCACAATTTATGGATTACCATGCACGCAATAGAAGTCAAGATGACATTATGTGAATGCCTGCAGATGGTTCAAAATTTAAGGAAATAGAGGAAAAATTGCCACACTTTAAAGAAGAACCTCGTAATCTCAAGCTTTCATTGGCAATAGACGATGTCAATCCTTTTGGAGAAATGAGATCTACTTACTTAGTATGGCCTATTTTTGTTATCAACAATAACATATCTCCTTGGTTATCTATAAAGAGAGAGCACATAATGTTGACACTAATTTATTCTAAGTATTTTTTGTTTTAGTGATCATCTAAATTAATTTATTATTACTAATCCATCAAATGGTCATAATAATTATGTAATGTTTTTGTTTATTCAACTAGGTAAGTACCAAGTTAAAGATATCAATGTATATATTGAACCCCTTATCCATGAGTTGATGGTGTTATGAAATGGGGTTACTATGTATGACATCTATAGACCAATAGGACAAAGAAAATTTCAATTTCAAGCAATGCTTGTATGGACAATGCATGATGCCCTTGGGCTAACACATTTTTATGGTATGTTCTCTTCTTGAAACCTCTTTTTTGGTATGTCAAAGTTAACACATTTAATCCAATTATACATGATTTTGTAGGTCTTTAGAAAAAGGGAAAATTTGTATGTCTAGTTTGTAGTCCAAAAATGAAATCTCATCATTCAAAAAGTTTAAGAAAGAAGGTGTTTGATGAGAATAGACACTTTCTGCATAGAAATCATAAGTATCGAATTATCAAAAAACATATTTTCAATGGGAAAGAAGAGACTATGTCAAAGCCATAGAGAATGACACCTCGCCTATGGAAGTTGGCATACAATAAAATAAATCATCAAGATAATGTCATTCCATCTGATGGTTTTTTTTCCAAATTTATATTTTGATATTGTGTTTTGTTTACTGATGCTGTGATTAATGCTTGTGAAGGTTGTCAAGTCATCAATGACCAACTTCTAAAAGGACTAAAAATTTATCCTACATAATTTATTATGTTGTTGTAATATGAGCAACTCCCAATTGTGCATTTGTTTGATCCTATGCATATTGGAAAGAATGTAACAGAGACATTATGGAAAATTTTGGATGGAAGGTGTGACAAAGATCAAATTTTCAAAACTTGTAGTGACATTGAAGAATCCAACCATGCAATGAAAAATGGCATTCAATCAAATAACAATGAAGACTAGATTGATACAAGTGCCCTTAGTTGGTTATTGTCAAAGTAGTAGAGCAATGCTATAAAAGAAGTGATAAAAAAATATGATTTCCCACAAGATTTACTACAAACATAAACAATCTCATATCAAAGAAAAGTGAATTTGGGCCAATGTTGAAAAAACACAATTGGCATACATTTATTAAGGTAATTCATGTTATTTTGTATTCACTATATATTTATATACTGCATGTAGTTTTAATTGAATTCTTTTATAAAATATTGACAAGATCATTTTACAAATATTGCAATATGTTCTACCTCTATCTCTCCCACAACACTTTGTCAAAAATGTCAAAAAGGTTATCTATGATCTTTTCATTATTCATTTTAATGGTTCTTACTATTAATTATCTCATGACATTTTTTGCAAGAAATGATACATTTTATAGGAGGCTTTATGACCTCACGCTATGAAGATTCGGGCCCACCATACGTAAAAGGTGGAACATCATAAATGAACTAATTTTATCCCACTATTTTTTTCTTCATATCATTAATTGGTGCAACATTTTTCCTTTCATTTAGGTCTTTTTTTATACTAGCCATATCTAACAATTTTATGTTTTTTCTTAAAAGGTGGAACTTCCAAGATCAAAATATAAAAGATGAGCTCATTAAAGATATAGAGCATGAGTTTGGTAGTAATATTTTTTATCATAAGAATTTTTTGCAAAAAGCTTCCATACATCTTAAGGTTGTGAGGGACTCATATAGAAATATTCTCATCCTAAACCTAAAGTACAAGCGTCCTCCCTTTGTTTCAATGAGGGATGAAAATGAGTTCATTTTGGATGCAAAGGAGAAAGGGAAACATCCAAAAGAAAGTACACCAGAAAATCTAAAAAGGTATGCAATAGTATTAACTACTGGTACATTAATGAGAAAATTTAGGGTTCAACTTCAGTATCAAAAATTTCAACTAGCTCAATTTAATCTATCTATTGATGAAAGGTATGTAATTCATATGCTGACACAATTGCTTTCACCCTATTATGAATGCTCTCTAAAATTTGGGCATCTAATAAATTGTGGTGGTTGATTGCACATAGAATGCCCGTATACAATTGTATATATTTCAATCTGGGCATAAATCCTACATAATATATAAATAGTACACTTATAACTTCACATATAGCTATATTACATACTCCTACCTCTTAGCTTCCTAACATATGCCCTAACTTTCTAAAGTTATTAATCTAGAAGTCATTACCTTTTTGTGAAGCAAAGATTTGGCACCACATATATTAGAGACTAGTTGAGTATCTACATTTTTGGAACCATGATGTAGATTTGAGAAATACAAAAAATTTGCTAAGTAATGTATTTGTTTAGCCTAAAGAGTTTTAATTTGAAAACAATGAAATGTAGGAAAACTGTTGGCTAGAAACAACAAGAAAATGATTCTAAACTACTAGCAAACCTAAGCCATTAATCTTTGTGCATTTCCCATGGCTCAACTCTTTGACTTGAATCTTATTTTATTGCTTTGTTATTCTATGACCCTTTTCACTCATAGCAGCTAGTAGGATTAATACCTTGAAAATATAGTAATGCTCAACTACATGTATCATAGTTGTATATGTTAGTAGTATAGGTGATAATGATATTCAATTACTGTAATGACAAGTACAATTTTTTTGAAAAACTTTGCAAGAATTTTACTAATGGCCACTCTCCTAAAACTAATAAGCATCACGTTCAATGCCAAAAACACAAGTTAATGACAACTGAGCACTCTCTTGATAGTACGATGTAGTTAAGTTATAAGATTCTAAATTGGTATTGTAGCTATAGGTGTCTAAGATGTATTTTGTCCAACTACACTAGTACCTAATATCTACTAGGATGCATACTCTCTGATTAATGGTCTACCAATCATATAGTTATGTGCAATAGAATTAAATAATGGGGAAGACTTAATGTCGAATTTGTGAAGTTTCTATAGTCCTTATGATTTCAAGATATTTTTCCCTTTTGTATTAGACCATCTACATCTTTTTTTGCCTACATTTTGGATCAAATTCTATGATTCATCATCAGGGAAGATGGCAAGAGAAGAACCAACATTGTTTGTAATCCATATGGTGGCAAAAATGCTATTATAAAATAACTGAATATGATTTTGACATGAATGTTTTGGTTCACTTTTTGTGATCTATCAAATTCATTATCAAGATGAGCAATGATATGTAGATGGTAGTTGTTAATTTTATATTTAAATATTTTTTTAGTTTAGTTTATGTTCTCATAAACCATACTGTAAAAACCCTTTGATGAATTCCCATGGCCCTGGAACCTCTAACACATACAACTATACTGTAAAAACCCTTTGATGAATTCCCATGGATTGAAAGTGGAAATCGCATGATCCTTCATATTTGTTTGTGGTTACTAACCCTTGACAACTATTTTGGATTATATCAGGCCACCTTATAAGTTATCATTTGTCATTTAGACATTAAGAGTTCCTTGCATTGAAGGGTGGTCTAGAGATGTTGTTTGCCTACGAATATAGATAATTGTTGTTGAGATTTCTGAAAATGGGAAGAGCATGGCAATGTTATTTTGACTAATGAATGGAATTACAATAAATTAAAGCTATGGTAGCTCACTGAGTATGATAAAATCATCTTCACTAACTCTGATCTTCTCATTCTTTTCAACTTAGACTTCTTATTTGATCTCCCATAAATCTTTTCCATCAAAAACAACATATTCACAATAGAATTTTGTGAAGAAAATAATGATAATTCAAGAAATACATATCCTAAAAGAAGTACACATGTAATTATCCCTAGACTATTTTAGTCCACCTTATTTTCCCTCACCATCCCTATTACAATGACTACTACATTAAGCCTCTGCAAGAAATTCAACCAAGCTAACTTGAGTATTATAGATTGTTCTAAAAAGTATCCCCTATACATCATGAAATCCATGGATAAATAGCATGATTACACATGTCACTAGAAATAAATGTCATGAGAAAGGACAAAAAAATTGAAAGAATTGAGAGTAGCTCATCAATGTGGCTGATATCTTTAACTTGAAAACTACTAACATACCTAGATTTCCCTATAAATTTAATCTTGAATTGTCCACAATATACATTTCTTGTATTATATATCCCAAATCATATATTCATTGAAAAACAATTAATTTTTCATCTAATTTCTTCCACCATACTTTGATAGTCATGTGCTCTCTCTTATTGAAAATGTGCACTGCTCCTTGCAAGCTAAACATGATGACATGAGAAAATATTTGAATTTGTTATTTTAAATTTCTAAATCTATTGTGAATAATGGGTAATTAAAGATCAATTTAAAATGGATATATGTGATGTTGTTTAGTTTTAGAAGCTATTTTATAATTAAAGATATGATGCTATAATTTCTTCCCTTTTTTCATATTTTTGGTGGAACATGCTACTTTATGCTAAAACCTTCATACCAATATATAGTAATCCACTAATTAGTACTGGTCTTTATATCTATATCATCTAACATATTTCAAACTTTTCATAGGTTGCAGGACACATCAAAGGCAACAAAGGCTAGGCTAGAAAAGGTTGGGCAGCACAGACTTGGCTCTAGGGGATATTCAAAAATCAAAGCACGCATTGTAAGTAGCAGTAAATGAAATGCAAAGAAAAATTATTTATAAAATGCAAATAATTTTTTTAGTTAATAAAAAAATGTAGGGCACTAAATTTAATTTGGAGGTCATGGAAGAACACAAAATAATTGCCTTCAAGCAAGGCTATGCAGTGATGGTTGAACGCCTATGGAAAACTTCCATTGCCCCAATCAAATAGTCTCTTGCATCATGTGCATAGGTAAATATGCCAAAAAAATATATTAGAAATTGAATACTTGAGCAACAATTTATTTGATAATAATGTGCATGACATTGCAATGTAGCCTATTAATCATGATATAGATCATACACAGCATCATGAAGCCCCTGATGTGCATCGTATTATCGATGGAGGTGCTCATTTGTTATTTAAAACTAATTATGTAATTATTAATAAAATTTAACATCTTTAATTGAACTTGGTGTAACCTTTTTGTGTTGAGGATATATAATCATGTCGTGCTGAATGAGTGTCAGAGGATGTTCAGACTGATCAGTAGGTAGATCATGTCACACATTTAGGTAAAGAAAATCTATGTTTTGTTATTTTAAATTAATTTTTTTATTTATAGTTCTTTTACTTAAATAAAAACTCATAATTCACTAATATAAAATGGTGCAAATTTAACTCATAAAGTACTTGTTATTGCAGTGGACCCCCCTTTGGTGCAACAGCCTCATGATGTTCCTAAATGGATGAGGAGGAGACATGTGTTAGAACTAGTAGAGGAGGGGGATGATGAGGACATTGATATTCCTCTTAGAAATTTAATGAAAAAAGGAAATGGCAAGAAATCCAAAAAGAAATGATTATTCATGAATGACTTACTATTGAATATTGTTAATGAATATTATTCATTAATGTTGCGTGTTAATGAATTATTTACGAATGTTGTGTGTTAATGAATTTTATGTGTTAATGAATGTTATCATGTGATTATAATGATTGAATGTTATATTTCAAAAATGGATGAATGAATGAATTTTATTAAATGTTAATGGGGAATTTAGAATGATGTTTGGGAGTGGGCGGGGCCAAATGAGCTTCCACCTTCATTTGGTTGGCCATGTTTAGTAGAGAATATTTAAGTATTCTTGAAACCAAGTGAATCTCAAACTTTAAAGATAAGCTTACAGTTAATAGTGACAACCAATTACCAAGTCGAAATGAAATTCTTCGTTACAGGTACATTTTTAGTTTTTAAAGCACGATGTCGTGTTTTAATATTGTATGGTTTTTTTTCTTAAGTTAAAGTATTCTTTTACTATAACAACATAATTTATGACCATTTTAGTAACTATTCTAACATTGCTTTATGACAAATCCTATTTTGGCAAGATGGCAATAAGTGGTGTTGTCTATTCCTTGGGAGATAGGATTGCACAAGTTTGTATCTCAAAATAATTTGCATGTGGTAGAAATGCATACTTTCAATCATTCCATTCTACATTTAAAAACATTGATGATAATATTGCTTGTTTTAATTTATATTTTTGTCTATAGTCATTATAAACGTTGCAACCTTAGTCAACTTTTATAGGCTATAAAGAACATAGTTGAATACTACAATAATTTTTTAGTTAAGCATTCGTGTTTTCCCTACTCATAGTCCAATTTATTTATAGTTTGGAAGGGTATGATTAGTGCATAATCTACAATTTTATACTCATTCATACATTTATTTCATAATCAATTTTGTCATTGATTTTTCTTGAACTAATTTGTAAAAATATCTTTAATCTAGGGGCCTCTAATTTCAACTTCAATGGAAGAAAGAAGTTCAATACAAGAACACATCAGAAAGTCAAATCTATGAGTGTTGAAGATTCCTCCAATGTATTTAACTATATTAGCTACTGTACTCTTTACATTTAACTATATTTTTTTGAATAGGATTAGTTGATTTTGATTTTAACTAAATAAATAACCATATCTAGCAATTTTGGTTTGAAGCATGGTAATGGTTGTTTCTTTTCTATCCTGCATTTTCAATTTAGAAGTTTAGAAATTCTTGTTGGTCCTGATGGTGAACATCTTGATAAGCTACATAACTTGGAACCATGTCTAATAGAGAATGTTAGCAATGAGATAATGGACCAAGATCCCAAGGTTTTGTGGGATGATATTGGTAAATTTAATATGGCTGAATGAATTGATGATAATATTATTCATGTTTATTTCAATGTACCCATTAACATTAATATTTATTTTTCCAAAATTATACTGAAGCTGGGCTAGAGCATGCCAAAAAGTGTGTGATGGAAATGGTCATATGGCCTCTATTGCAACCTGACATCTTTCAAGGTTGTCACTCTCTAGGCAAAGGGTTCCTCTTATTTGGCCCTCCTATAAGTCAATCTGATTTATTGTCTATTCTTTATATGTTGGAAGTTCATTTTTGTTCACAATAAAGTACATTTAATTTTCTCTTAGGGTACTAGGAAAATGATGATTGGAAAAGCTATTACAGGAGAAGCCAAAGCTACTTTCTTTTATATTTTTTTTAGTTCATTGACAAGTAAGTGGGTAAGTTCCTAATAAAATTATGCTTTCAAGTTCTTTTATTGTTTTGATTCTTGAATGCAGAAAGCCTTATATAATTATTTTTCCAGGGAAGCACTTGTGCCCAACAGAAGTCTTACATAATAAAGATAACATCAAAAAATATAATGTAAATGGTTTCTATTTGTGAGAAATTAGACACATATAAGGATTGCATGTGCAGGTGCATCATAAACACAGATCTCTTGTGCTTAACAGAAGTCTTACATAATAAAGATAACATCAAAAAATATAACAAATGGTTTTTGTTTGTGAGAAATTAGACACATATAAGGATTGCATGTGCAGGTGCATCATAAACATAGATCTCTTCTTTCAAAGAAAAGAAAATTGCACTTTAGTCCTATATAAGTAATTGATATGCTTTGGTCTCTCTAAAACTATATCTCTCACTGATAGCATAATTTTTTACTGAAAATTAATCACTCCTTTCCTATAGGAAAAAATGTTAAGAGAGGATTCTTGTTGTGTACTATCATTCCTTAATAATTGCACTTATTTTATAGTTCTTAACCAAAATTTTAGAAGTTCAGTTATATTGCCATAGTCTTTGCAAAGTGTGGATTCTATATATATTATTTAGTGGAGGTTATGAAGCTCTTATTTTCCTCATATTTGTTTGCAATCTTGAATGTAATTGGAATTGAACAGTTGTCATATCTTTTGTAAAGAATATCTAAGGTATTAAGTGTAGTTGAATCAAGATGAGATGCTTTTATTGGAAATCTTTATATCTTAATTAGTTTTACTAACCATCTTGGTGGTTTTATGGCCAGAAGAAAAGTATTAAAAGGATTAAAAATCAAAATGTGTACTAATTTTTGAAAACAAGAGGATATCCTTGGTTACTTGACATGTTGCTATCTCTTATACTTAAGATCTGTTGATTTTGCAGGTTGACATTTGCATGCTACCTTTTCCTTTTGTTTACAATAAATTTCTTTAAAATATTCATTTTCAAGAGGTATTATTGTATTGTGTCAAAGCATTTGATGATTTATCAGGATTTGATTGCATAGTTTTGAGTCAATCTTCATTGATCCATTTTTTATGAGTCACAAGAACTTATCTTTCTGAGTCTTGAATGGTCCACTTAGCATTCATTGCATCTAGGTGATGCTCATAGAGCTAAAGGCTGAAGCACCAATTCTTTTGAGAGGTCACCCATTCTAGTACTATAGGCTATAACACACTTAACTATGGAGCTTTCTACATAGTCAATCCACTTAACTTGTTACCATTGGGCCCCTTCACAAAACTTTTAGCAAGCATTGTACTTTCTGAACCATTGTATATAATAGATCCCAAAGTTTTTTTTTTCCTTCTAAATAGTATGATTCTTCTTATTACTGATCATGGATATGTAGATAGGTGAAGGTGAGAAATTGGTGAGGGCATTGTTTGGAGTTGCTTGCTATCGACAACCTACAGTAAAATTTGTTGATAAAATAGATTCTCTTCTCTCTCAAGTAAATATGCCATATATTTTCAAATTCATATGTTAGTCTATAGAAAAACCATTGCATTTTAATCTAAGAGAAATACTTAATTCTTATAAATAATCATGGGTGACAACAAAAGTCAGAAGGAGGGCATGAGTCGAGTAGAAGATTAAAGACAAAGTTCCTTATAGAGATGGAAGGATTTGATGGTGGAAATGAGCAACTTCTACTAATTGGTAGTCCTTATAAACCAAATAATAGGAAATAATTTCTTATGCTTTTTATTGTTCCAATTAATATACTATTTTGTACAATTTTCCAGAGTCTACAATAACCTGAGTGCCATATATAGAAAATCAAAGCTTTCTTATTTGTAGTTTTTCTTTTGGTGTGCTTTCGTTTTGGAGTAAAAAGAATGTTTATAAATTTTGAATGATTAAAATTTGACGTGCAATGGTTTGGGAGTAAACATAAAGTTTTAAAATTTAGAATGCTCAATTTTCTTAGTGCAATTCAGCTAGAACATATTCCTTTGAACTAAGTTGTTCCCACATCCCAACTCTAGCTTATGCAGTACTCATTTATGTCTTTGTTGATACCAGGGCTGCCTACACACTACATATAGCATTCTTCAAAGAAGAAAATATATCACCTCCTCCTTGCTACCTCAAGCATCATCTAAAGACTAAATCAATAATCCTTCAAGATTATCTATATCCCTCAATGGCCAATCTTGAATTCTTACACTTGCATAGGAAAAAAATAGTTATGGGAGGGTTAATAACTATATTATATATTATCTTAGATGTGATGTTAAGGATCTAGAAAACTCTTTTGTAAACGTGTCATTGTGACTCAAGATGAAAGCACTACAAAATCTCTTGACCTAGTTACTGCACTTACTAGCCGAGATGCATTAGCAAAAATAGTATATTGAGGATTGTTTAACTAGTATGATGTATCATTTGTGAGTATTTCATTACTTAGGACAAGATCTCAAAGAAGAATATATTTGGAGAGTGTAGTATATTTCTTAGTTTTTTTAGAATGTATATTGTTCTATGGGCTCTTCTTAAGATAATACCATTTGTATTGGATATAGGCTGGTAAATAAAATAAATAATTCAATTGGCCAGGACCCTAATTGACATTCTTGATATTTATAGTTTTGAGATTTTCAAGAATAATAGGTACATTTTTTTAATAGACATCACGATTGCATATTTTAAAACATATCTTGCAGCTATAGTCACTACAATTTAGTGAGCTATATTTGAAAGCTTTCCTAATATGCAATGTTTACATATTACTCTTTGGTGAGCTAAGGAAAACCTATTTTTTTCTTCATTGCAGTTTTGAACTATTCTATATCAATCTTACAAATGAGAAGCTACAACAACACTTCAATCAAGTCAGAAAGTTCCATATCTATTAAATTATCATAATTTTTGAAAGAAATGTATTTTGTATACATTTTGTTTTTGCTCTTTGCTCAATGTATATTTGCTTAACTATTTTAATATTATTTTGTTGTGTATGATATTTACTTTTTTCTATAGATTTTTGTATATGCTATGCAACATCTCTTTAGATGGAACAGGATGAATACACAAGAGAATAAATTGATTGGAGCTACATTGAATTTGTTGACAATCAAGATGTTTTTGATCTGATTGAAAATGTCTTTTTCGATATCATCCTTTTATAGTTAGATGTAGATGCAAACTACATAGTTAAACATACACGCAATATATCATTTTAATTAAGGTTCTCAATAAACATTCTGCGTATAGGTAAATCAGTAGGATTAACACTTATTCATGACTTCAAATAATAATTTTTTCTATAGAATTATCTTATGGACTAAATATTTTAGAATAAATGATCCCTTTCTCAATTTAACTTGTAGTGATTTGTTAGAAATTTGTGTTTATTAGAGCATAAACTTTTGAAATTGAGGGGTAGGATCTTAAATACAACTATATTTTGTATATGTAGAAACCAAGGGGAATTGTAGCTCTTTTGGATGAAGCATGGTATGTTTATGAGATCGTTGTTCATACAATTTTTGAGATGCCCATTTGACATCATATGATATGCTAGTTTCCCTTGAACTTTGTTTTTTAATTCATAGATTTCAAAATAAGAATGGCATTTCCATTACTATGTGAATAAGATATAGGGAATGGGAAGAAAATGATAGTAAAATTTTTTACGCTATGAGGACAAGATATAATGAATGGAAAGTTATAATGTAGTTTTTTGACAAATGAGAATCTCACAAGCATCAATGGAAGCTAAATATCAATGAGAGTAAATCTTGGACTTCAGCTTTGAAGCAAAGATTAGGCCATGATTAACTTAACAAAATAGGGATAATAGGAAGGCTTGGATTGGTTAATAGGTTATATAAATTAATAATTTGAAACCTAGCAAGAAAATACTAGATTAGATAAAGTGAACAATCACCAGCATGTGCTCATTTCTCTTAGGTGGTTATCTTTGCTAAAATAACACATGCTAATCTCTTACAAAATTTAGATCATGATGATAAGTACACCCCAATCATCCTAGAAATATACAACAAATCTATCCAAGTTTATGGCCTATTATTATTATGAGCTTTATAAGTTGATATAGTTCATTTTCATTTAAAAATTGCTATTACATTTTGGTTTTCTTTGTGTTGTACATAATTGAAATTAAACCCATTTATTTCTTATTATAGGGTTGCATTAGCCTTATGCTTGAAAAAAGAAGAGGAAGCCTCATGTTATAATATTATAACATGATGCTTCCTTTTCTTTTTTCAAGCATCAACCTTATGCTCAAAAAAAAAAGAGGAAGCCTCATGTTATAATATTAGAACCACAAGAGCCATAGAAGAATGTTGAAGATAGTCACGATGTGCCTATTAGCAATAGGCACATCATGACTATCTTCAACTGATAGGCACATCATGACTATTTTCGACATTTTTCAATCAAGAATTCTCTTCAATTGAGAGATTGCAAGGGAGATCAACTAGTGAAGATGCTTTGTTAGTGCCTTCAGAATTAGCAAGAAAGTGGGGCATGGGACCTCCTCCAAATAATGGTACCGTTGGATCATATCCAACATTAAGAAATCATGGTTTAGAACTAGCTCCAAGGTAGTTCATCATAGTAGAACATGAAAAATGGTGCCATGTACTACCTTTTTATGTTTATCACTTACCTATTTGCAACTCCAAAATTGATATTGACAGTCTCTTTCCCTCGAAGTGCAACTAAACTA